>JAMKCH010007320.1:0-105133 GCA_023653785.1 Ophioderma brevispina | reverse complement strand
TTAATGGCACAATATATTGTTGCATTATCTCAATCTCAATATTGTGGCATTGATCTCAACGAGTCAGATTTAACTCAATTCAAAATGTTATGCCACCTTGCTCTACTGAAGAAAAATATATTTAAATAAATGTATATAATGTAGTATATGGGAAGACTTGTTTTCCCTAAATTTACAACTATTTTCTAATCCAAACGAACTTTCAAGAAAATAACTGAAGATCATTTTTTTTTTTGTTTATTTGCTTCCATCATCGTTGTTATTCTCTGGAGTGATACTTTTTATCATAATAACATACCAATCGCTAAAATCATCAAACCCATACCATCCACCCTATCGACCCATCAGCAATGCTTTCACTCTAGAACTTAGTTCTCAAGGTAATCTGATAATATGCTTACCTTGTCTGTATATCCAATATGGAAATGCATTAGGCATGTTAGGAGTAAGGCTATATCTGAAACAATTAGGTATAGTGAAATGAAAATGAACGCCGTATGGGATATTAAAGCTTTATTACATCGCAGCAATAACGACTTCCTGTTTACAAAGTTATAATCACCGCTTGTGACGAATATAGTGGGGCCTTAAATGAGAATCCTATCCTGCAGCCCTACTAATAAGGTTCAAGGCCGTGCCTCTTCTGCGGTTCTTTAGACCCCTGTATATGTTTCAGCACTCAAGACCCCTACTTTGCCATAAAACGCAAACAGTTTTAGCGCCATGGCTAGGAAGTTGGACAGTTCGCCGCACAATCCTACCCAGATCAAAGTGTGCCCCCCCCCCCCGGGGTCCAAGGTCATCCTAGGGTATATCTCAGTGTTTATTTACTAAAAAGATTGACCTGGTCATATTTAAAATAAATAACTCTTTGGGTGACAGCTTGTAATGAATACAACTTTCACGTTCTGGGGCAATCCGATTTTTTTTCTACTGTTGCTAAACAAGAACAAATGACTTCATGATTCTGTCTATACCTTGTCCATGCCACGTCCATTCCCATGTTTATACTCTGATATGTTTTTCTTTGTATTATTGCGGCCTTAAAGGACATTCTTTCATGACCATGATCATGCCTCCCCATGCCAGCTAGTATTGGTCATTAAAGTCATGGACATTACTACTGCTGTTGCTGCAAGGCATGAACTGATAAAGGGCATATATCATAGGGGCCTTAGTGGTGAATGGTAGAGGTCATGGTAGAAACAAGTAGAGAAACAAGTGATTCGTAATACGTAGTCGGGCATTGCAGAAGGCATAGGTTGGGCATGAAATAAGGCATGACAGAGGGCATGATTTGACTTAAAGCACTCTGTAAATGTGCACCTGGGCATGAATAGCCAATGTACCAGTTCCAAATTTCATTACATTCCATGCCCGTAGCTAATCAAATTCTTTTGTTCTAAAGACATGATCACAATATGCTTCATGCTCGAAATCATGCTTTATTTTTGTCTGGGTATTAACATAGACCATGTAAACCATCAAATGCCACACATTGTCAACTTAGGTGAGAGGAACAATTTGACACCAGTTCAACAAAATCTGAGCACTTTGTATCTTTTTACTTCAGGGTGATGACCTTGAATCTTAATAGGGTTACACCCATGTCAATAAAGGTCGGATCTAAAAAAACTATACTTTCTTTTTAATCCTTATAGCAAGACAAATGCATTTGGTGTACAAAATTGACCCGATTTCAAATGAGAATAGGATTCTCATTTATAACACTACTAAGAAAATCATCTGTAAACCACCTTACCCATATTTTGAGATCATCATTTATTACCCTACCTACTGGGTGAGTCAAACAGATTTACACTCATTCTTACTATTTTTTCTGCAATAGTGGAAAATATTTATATATTTATTTTTTTTTTTTGCAATTGTGGAAAATATATATCTAAGGTAAGGACTATCATAATAATATCAAATATCATTATTTCGTCTACTAGTTTGATTTTTAATCTTGATTTTTGAACTTTGTATTGAGAAGATATGCTAACTTTAATATAGGTACCCATTTTGAAAAAAAAAAAGAATATGACTATGTCCACGGAACCATTGTTGATACCTAATACTTTTGATGAGTCTACTCAAATACATCATGACACTCTTTGTTTTGATACATTTAAACCTTCAAATATCAATGAAAATAAAATTTCAAACTATTTCAATATTATGAAACCAATAACAAATTATGTAATCTTATACCCCAAATATGAAACATTCACTAAATGTTTGAAACGTTCCATTCAATTACGTAGGCCAGCCTACAAGGCGTTTTTACTTTATATCATGAATGGCATTTCATTAATGATTACTACAGTAAAACAAAGGTAATTGGGCATTAAGATAACAGTAACTCAATGAATGGCCGGACGGTCGTGGAGGTTAAAAATTGTACAACCTTGGTCAGTATGGTTTTTGGCGGCCTTCCGTTAACATTTCCACAATTTCAAATAACAGTGACGAAAACGAGCTAATGTTTTAGTGTATCAAAAAATCTACGTTTGTTTAATGATTTTTTTTTTCTGAAATCGAGTGTAAATCTCTTTTGACTCAACCTGTAAAAGTACTGTTTTGTGCCAAGCTTCTAGAGGTCAAATACCTTCAACAATTACTTTTCACGTTTCATTTACACACTAACCCCATATACTTTTAAAAGGTAATCGTTATGTATATATCGCAGTATCTGCATGGGGGAAATTCCGGTCAAATGGAAATTTGACTGACTTTGCAAATAAAATGTATTTCCTCAAAACAGACAATAGTGTAATCCTAGATTCCCCCGAGGTTATAAAATGCGCTATATCATATTTAAAAGACCATGAATAAACTTTCTGATATTACATGAGCTGTGTATTTGCAAGTTCTTTAAATGTTTTACACATAATTAAACCGTTATACAGCCGTCAATGAGACTGTTGTCGGACTTCCCTCCTCAGGCCTTCATGCTGGATCTCTTTTTGGCTTGGATTAGGTTAGATCACTAAGTAGACTGCTGTAAGGCCGACACAACTTTCTTTCAAGGTAAAAATTGCACTACCTATATTAAGAAAACTATATTAATTCATGATAGATATGGTATATTAGTATGTTTTCTCAAATTACATTTGAATAGCGTATTTGAAGCATTTCACTCTTTGCTCGTCAATTTCATATCAAATTTCCCCTCTAAAATATTTCGGTTCCCATTTTTTAAAATAATTAGTCTTATTAAATTCTTCCAGATATACTGCCTTTGGTGCACCAAAAGAAACCGGAAACAACAATGGTATTCAAACTTAAAAATAGTTGATCGACATCACTGACCTCTACACATGGATAGCGGGTCTGTGTCGCCGATTGAAACAACAGGAAGTTGCTTTTCGCCTTTAATATGGCGGGAAACAATGCATACACCTGCTGGTGCATATATTCCACACAGATGTTCTACTGTTATACAAAATTCCTTTAACTTGACAATAAAGTGAAGCCACATTGTGCAGGGCAAAATGCAACTTCCTTTGTTTCATTCGGCGACCATTCAACTGTGCGACAGCTCGATATCCATTTGTAGAGGTCAGTGGTCGACATGGGACTCTGTTAAAAACACATATAGACCATGGGACGTAGACCAAATAACCAACTGTATAACAAATTCTGTAGTCCCCATCTGGGGGGTAAGGGAAAACCAAGTGTAAATTCATAATAAATTATTACGATCACATAACTGTCTGTTCCCGCACATAAAACTGGCACATTTTTTTTTAAATATATAAATGTCACCCCAATTTCATTTTCCCAATATCAGAGACCAATGGATATTTATAGACTTCAGCTAACCATGAGCTAAAGATATTACAATGGGCCGGGTATGTAGGGCCATTGTTATAGCGAGGTATTACCATCTCCATGATTCGGGTTGAGTGACAAATACCCGTCCTCTCTAACAATAACTAACCAGTGTACATTATAATATAGGTCGTTGACACTAAATTTTCTTCTGAAAACGCGGTAAATTGAATAGAAATGAAGTTAAGCAATAAGTTACGGATTTTGCTCCTGCACAGTTGTTAGGTCAAAGCTTGCCCAGCAACATTCTCTCATGATGTTTGTTCATGTTTCTTCCTTTTCTAATAAATGATGAAAAATATGGCCAAAGTTAATTGAACACGCACTATAGAAGCTCAATATTTATTTATCTGTGAATGAGGTTAAGTATTTTGTCCTGAAAAGTACTCAGTCTAAATTGGAGAGCGTAACAGCTGAAATCTCTTCAGCTGCGCGACAATATAACAATGGTCCTGCACTTCCAGATGAAAGGGAATTTGAAGTGTTTTTCTACACCGCATACCGGGCCGGTGATTGAATATCTTTAACTCCATTGTTTGCTGAAGTCTATGTGTATCCACTAGTCAATGATATTGGGGAAATGAAATTGAAGTGACATTTTATTCTTTTTCAAGAAAATGTGCCAGTTTTATTTGTGGGAACAGACGATTATATGATTTTAATAATTATGAATTTACACTTGGTTTTCCCCTAGCCCCCCGATGGAGACTACAAAACAACAGCATAGAAGGACATGTCCCATCGACTAATAGGTTGGACATCCCCATTTCGTATTTGCCTATCATTGCGGCTGGGATTTTGTTGGCAGTAGCAAAAAGATGTAACCCTTATACACCCATTTAGCAAACAAAAACTTGTGTATTGTGCAACAGTCTATGGTGGGTGGGTTGGTTTGTTGGTGGGTTGGTTGGTGGTTGGTTAGTGGATGGGCTGGGTTTGGTTGGTTTGGGTTGGTTGGTTGGTTTATGTAATTTATACGGCCATGAAGTTATAAATCACTTCGGTTTTTGCTGATTCCATTCAAATTTTGGCAGCTTCGCTTAGTAGTCCAGTTATTAACGTACCTTATGAGTCCCCGATTTTATCTAGAGATGATATGCTGATTGTGATTTACTATCTCGAAAAGGAGTTTACACATATGATTACACGAGACAGTAAACAATAAGATAACATTACTGGATAGAGGATTCCTATGAAGTCTGATGAAATTTCAGATGTCACTGTGAACATGCGAAATCGGCTTTGGATCATTTGAAGATTAACGACGTGGGGAGTCCTATGATCTTTTTCACGACGTATTCTTCTTGGTGATATATTGAAGATTTTATCCTCCACATTACTATCATCTTTAGGTTAGCTTGGAAGCGCTTACAACAGGTACAAACGGTCACTCTACAATTTGAGAGTTAGCTATGCACGTAAAGTCTTCAATGTAAAATGCACGGGGTATTATTACTGATATGATACGATATTTTAATCCAATAATCCTCATGTACCTGATTATGACCGAGAAATGCAAGCTATTAAGACTACATCGATGCCTATAACCAAAAAGGATAGGCAATGCCGCACAAATTACTATATAAGATTTGCAGAAGAATCGCTGTAATTGGACCCCATTTTTTTCTCACTGGCCGCTTTACGGATAAGAGTTTTACGTTTATTTATTATGTTGGTAATTGTTTGACTTCTAAATGCGCTTTCATGCCAAAAAATAATGATTAAAAAATTGGACGTCCTACCGATTTAATTAGTCTATGGATGTCCAAGTGTTTTGAAACCTAGTAAGGGGTTTCCCAAGTAAGCCTGCTCTGAAATTCAAGGACATTTCGTTGCAATAACTTTTTTCTTAGAACTGGATGTTTATAACCTTTTAAAAGGGTTTTGGAAAAAGGAAACGGTTGCGCTCTGCCACAAATAATTTGGGTTTTTTTTCTAAAAACACTGTTTGTCATCAACACACACTCCCCTTTTTCCAAAATGAACGTTTTCGGAAAATGTGGGACTTCGCAGTATTCAGAGGTCTAAATCAACACGATCGAGTTTATGCATTCCATATACTCAAAAAAAAAGCAACCCTCAAGCGACACTCTATTTCACAAAACAAAGGATTAAAACCACACCAATTACTACCCATCTGGACAGTGGATTTCATTCTGGTTTTCCGACCCAGAAAAAATCTTCCAAAAGGTCACGTATTGACCAAGTTTAGGCCGAGTGAAAATTTGTACCACTTTTTTCATTTATCCACGATTTGGTTACTGTTTCAGTATTTTAGACGATACACATTTTCCAAGCTCATTCTTTTGTTTTAGGTTTCTTTTGTTTTGCGACAAAGGTCACTTCTGATCTTTAAAAGTTAGTTTCAAATTATTAGAAATGTCCAATATATTTTGCCTCATTCCTTCTCTTACGTGTGCGCTCTTCACCCCCCCCCCCCACTTGAGAATATGGCAGCCCCTAAACGTAATGTAGGCTTCGTTCTCTTTTGCCATTCAGTAATCGACTTCTAACCATTCTGCTGTCCGTTTCGGAGCTTGCAAGGCAATGGGTATTTTTGCGAAGATCCCCCGATTTGACTCCGCTCGAATTTGCCCAGGGAAATATCTGGAAGTGAAGTTTATGTACAGGAACCACCAGCAGAACTTCGCAATAGAATAACGGCTGCATTTTGCAAGCATCCGACGACAAGAATTAGTCCCCACCCCAAGGGGACTATTGATTCCGTGGGATTTTATGATTTAAAGCAATCACACCTAGTAAATACCTTAAGTCCCAGAGAACAAGAAAAGTTTAGATGGAGAATTCCCTGGGGTGGCAATGGCGCCCATCTTGGTTTTCAAAATGGCGCCATTTTGGGTATATTTTCAAATCATAACTATGTGTTGAATGTGCTAGGAAGCTATTTTTGGTGCCAAAATCATCTTAAACACTACAACTCTGGGAAAAGATAAAACTAGATTAGAGGAGGAACATAAGACTGGAAAGCCATTTTGTTGTAAAAATGGCCTCCAATTACCATGTTTATTTACATTTCAGCATTACTTTTAGTGGTGAGTTTCAAAATTTAAGGGGTGACACAGTCACTAGTTTAAACTAGTCAAGATGTATATCAAGATGTTTCCGATTTGGTAACATAACAGTAAAAAGTGATTCTTTCAATCCATCTTGATATAATTGTACTTTCAAATTGGAGCCATTTTGACTTTTGTTACCCCTATCTTCACCAAGATTGTTTTTGCCACCCCATGCTTATGATCCTGATACCAGCGTGTATCCATGGTCTTCTTCTTTCCATTGATACCAAAATAACTATAACAAACTAGTAGGTATCACAATGATGTTAATTTAACGATGCTCAGTCTTCAAAATTGTCATATTCCACAAATGTCGAAAATCCACCTTCACTTAAAGTTAGGAATTTTGGATTTTCCATTGCGGTTTTCAACTTTAAATGGGCAATTGACTAGTTTTTACATGGACTAAGTTTGTGAGAGCTATATTAACCCGAATATTGTACCATTACCCTTGGTTGGCCCCCCCCCCCCACACATCACACCACATTTACTTTGACGGCATATCCTAACCCCGGGGAAGGTGCTGGCCTTTACCAAAAAATCACTAAAATTACCAAAGAGAATGAAAAAATTACTGAAGCATTGTTGTGAAGCTATGGCGTTTAATGCACCGGTAGTAAATTTTAACGGGGTGCCACCCCGTGGTAATACGAGGGCTAAACAAATAACAAAACAACATGTACATAGAACAACTCATTTCACACCACTGTAGACTGTAGAGCAGTCTATTTGTATGAGTACATTAACTTCTGTATGTAGTCCATGCTCAGGGCGTATCCAGGATGCAAACCAGTACGCTCCCATATAACTGTACGCTGACAACAGCGCCACCAATTCCCGTTTCCGCATCGCTTTGGCCGCTATTCTTAGACATAAATGAACGCTACTGTCCATATGACTCCCTTGCATTCCAGACCGTGGGTTAAAGGCTCTGCATTAGCTGAACAAGGAAATGAAAAAACTGTTTTCGCGGTACTTGGATATCGCTAAAACGAAGACAGTGGTCGATCTGATGTTAGAAATGGTTCCTGACAAAAAAAGACCAATTCGCTCACTAGTTTTTGTAAGCATGGCATGTGGCATAGATTGACAGCAGCAATCGAAAATTGAGCCAGTAATAAAGTAAGAATTTTCACGTATTGGCACATTTTTTGTCTTTTCCAAATATACACCTATATTATAAACTAGTCAGCTAACTAGACAATTTAGTTAGGAATATTTTGGTTGCGTAAAATCGTTACGATAGGCCAGTATTTGCCCAATATCCAGTGTACAAAAAATCCAAATCAACCGCTATTTGACCGGGTCCGATATGTTAACAAGTTGTTGTGTTACGTGTTAGCACTGGGGTTAGACGTTTCATATAGAAGTCCCATGATGCAAATGAGGAATACAATTAATGCCGCTATGCGCTGTTTATATGGCGTTGTGCAAGTAGCGGTTGACGGAATGAATAGCAATAACTCATTTGCATCATGGGACTTCTATATGTGACGTCTACCAGCCACTGGGCATATGCCGTCGAAAACTTGTGAACTCCCAGCGCAGTGAAGATTTGCCAAATCGGTGCCAAATTACTTCTGACCGTAATTTAACAATGGCGGCGCTGTGTGCCAAGACAACACGTAAAATGGTGTGGATTGACATTACCCCCGGGGGGGGGGGGGGCAAACTGAGGATGAACTTTTGGCGCCCCTGTGGAAATTGAAAATGGCCCGTCTTCGCACGTCTTATTGTATATGGATAACACTAAAGTTTTTTCTGCGAGGTTAGCGAGCTGGAAAATTTGTGAAATGGTCTAGGAACGCCCTTGCAAGTGATAAATAACAGTTAGTTCCAACTTCCGAACAACTACCTTTATTAAATCAACAGACGTCAACTTAATGCCGAAAAAAGGCTTGGATCATAATGAACGTGGTTGGACGTGGATTTATTTCTTCATGAATAAATGCAGCTACATTCTCCTTGATTTTGCGTTAGCTCATCTTTGAGGCTAAATTTGATTTTTTTCTAATAATAATTAATTAAAAATCTATACAATTTGATTTTTCCTTTATGGGAGCCGCCCTTTCTTTGACTTTTTTCGTACCCTTTCCGTTTTTGCCGCCCCTTTTATCTCTATGTTCCGCTTTTTTTTAGATTTCCCTTTGCACCCCTTAAACTTTTTTCAACCCCTTTCCTTCTTTTCTGTTTTTGACGCCCCTTTTTTGTTTCTATATCCCCTTTTCCCTAGTTGCTGTTTTCGCGCCCCTTTCCTATTTTTTCAAACCCTTTTCGGTTTTTAAAGTTTTTGACGCCCTTTATTTTTCGTTAGCTCCAATTTCCTTTGCTATTTTAGGGCCCCTTTAATTCCTTAAACTTTTTTCAACCCCTTTCCTTCTTTTCTGTTTTTGACGCCCTTTATTTTTTTCATTTCTCTTTTCTTTCCATCTTTCCTTGTTTCTTTTTAACGCCCCTTTCCTTTCTCCATTTTCTTTTTTTCTCTCTTTTTTGTTGTACCTTTTCACCACCCCTTCGTTTCTCTATTATTTTGCTTTTCGTATTGTGCTTTTTGGCGCCCCTTCCTTTACTATTTTTATACGTTCTCTTTTCTCATATTTGTTGCACATTGTTTATTCGGATTTCCCTTTTATAATCCCCATTTTCGCCCTAATTTTGGCGCTTCTTAGCTTTCCCTTACAGTTCCATCCTTTTCGCCATAAGCTTTTCTATCTCTTTCCCCTTTAATTGTCCCCTTCCACCTTTTCATTTTTCCTTTCCTCCCATTCTATCTCTAATTTTCGTTCTTTTCCTTTCCTTTCCTGTCCTTTCATTCCCCTTTCCTTTCCTCTCCCCTTTCCTTTCCTTTTTCTTCTTCTCCCTTTCCTTCTTTTTCTCTTTTCCTTCTTTTGGCGCCCCTTTGGCCACCCCCCCAAGATACGCCACTGATAAGTTGTATTAGAGCTGGATGTGGAGTACTCTATTTGGTATGAGATCCTTACCACTGCAACGTGTAGTTGTTTAATTGGTATGATTCCCACCAATATGATTTATCAAGAACAAGCTCACTATTATAATTCACTTTGCACGAGTCCTATATCATAACAGACCAGATAGGCAGAATATGCCCACAAAACAGCAAAGTGAACATATTTTAAACTTCTTTAAAAGTGCACTTTGGAGTAGTTTAATTGGTATGAATCCCACAAATATGGATTTATCATGAGCAAGCTCACCATCAATCCACTTCTTGTTTTTCTTTGTTTATCACAATCACGACAATGTTAAGGTTCTAGATCGCGGTTGTCGTCGTCATCTGCCAGGATTGGCCCGGGGACATTGGTTAGGTCCACAATTTCTTAAATTCATCAGACTCAATGGAGCATCCAGTAAGATCTGTACAGTTCAGTCCATTATACATTTGCACTAATTGTTGGCACATCAAGATTTGGCCCAATCACACTTCACCAAATGATTTATTGCATCTGGAGCAAGAGGCAAATGTCATCACTGGCTTGAATTTGTCATCCACTAAATTTGATATTGTCATTGTATCTATCTCATCATCGCCTAGTGGGTTATCGTCGCATGTTACTAGTAAAATGCGCTCTGGTAGGAGGCAGACCATACGATTGTGCCTGTTCCTTGCCTTGTTGTTACTTGACCACGACCAAACAAAATTCCTCACATCAATCAAGAATGGCGTTCTCGCGCATCTACCAAAACAGTAAAAATTGTACATCTGTTACATTTGTTAATTCCGTATACATCAACTGACCTACAACGCAATGCTTTAGATGGCAGGCTAATAGAATTGCTTCAGATGATGTTTCTTTTTCTTGCTGCCACTCCGAGCTGTGAAGGGCGTATACCTTGTCTCTCTGAGCCAAATTTCCTTCAAGGTCCTGTGTCCAAAACGTCAGCTTTTCCTTGCCAGCAAATCTCCCAGTGACATCTGCCTATGATATTGCAAATGGAAAAGGGGAACAAATGCGCCTTCTGAGCATCCAGAGCATTGTAAATAGGGGCAACTTCTTATATACTCCTGTGACAAACAATGTAATCTATAGGCCAGAGGTTTGGGTACACAGAATTGCTATAGAAAGGCGTCTGTGTATGGTGAATAAATTCTTACAGATGTGGGAACATCAATTTATTGGAGCATTTTAGACTATGGAGAATGAATCTTTGTGTGTGCATCTTGGATGCTGGTGAGACCTAATTCAATTTTTCGATGTGTGGATTTACAAGGCAATACAAAAAGAAACAGGCATAATCAGAGGATTGGTCGGTCGGTCTCCGACTAGAGCGTACTTTTCCCAGCTAAATCATGCGAGTCCACTACCACTCAATGTTTTGTACAATGAGATTGTACCAAATCTGAAGTTACCCCCCAGCTCATTCCCTAACTACAGGTAGGAGTTGTGAATAGAATTCAAGCCAGTGATGACTTCTTTGCCTCCTTCTCCAAATGCAGTAATTCATTTGAAGTGTGGGATTGTGCCAATAATCTGTGCAAATGTGGAAAGATTGACATTCTTTTATAAGAAACTTTGTGGATGCTTCATCGAGTCGGATGAATGCAAGAATGGACCTCACCAATGCCCACAACCTTTAAAAATGACCGTAAAAAACATTGGCAGTTGGGACTCCCAATGTGCAAATAACTTACAAAATTCATTTTAACTGCTATGAGTCCCAGCTGCCAATTACAAACGATTTTTTATGGTCATTTTTAGCAGTACATCCTAAAAGTTAATGCTGGACGACGACCGTGATAGAAACTAAACTTTACTGTGTAAAACTGGAATTCACACAAGTGGAAGTGGGGACGCATATCAAATAAACACCCCGAAGTTGGCACTTTTTCGTTCGCTGTAATTGTTTTTAACCGGTTACATCTACCTCTTCTCATCTGCTAGATCAGGACTCATGCAATTGCTTATAGTGCGCTTGTTCTTGATAATCACACTCGTTGGACTCGTTGGTATAAAACATAAACAATTCCACAGTGGTCCTTTTAAAGACTTATACTAAATAGACTACTCCCAATCCAGCTAAAATACAACACTCATCGTTGACTATGCGGCGGACTATAAAAAACTCTACACCGGCCTAGAGTAACGAGTAAAATACCTTGCCTGACCATGTTAATATCAATGACTCGTGGAATCCACATGCCCATAGCATTCAGGGCTGCATAAATGCCGCTGTGAATACCTTAATGCAATAAAGTTTATACAAAAAAATGACTTACAGTGTCACATGGCAGCCCATTTGAAATACAATTATAACAAGATGGATTGGGAAAACTACTATTTACTCTCAACACATCCAAAACATGGTATAACAACCTTGACTATTAAGTAGACGACTGCCACCTAAAATTAAAATTTGTAGAACTCACCCTGAAATTCTGCTGAAATGTAACAATAAACTGGTAATGGCAGACATTTATTGAAAAACACAAGCTGCCAGTCCTAATGTTCATCTTCTAATCCTTAGTTTAATCCTTTCAGACTTGTGGGTGTTTTACATACAGTTTCGACCACCAAACTATCTCTTTCCCTAGCACATTCACACTCGAGTGTTTGATTTGAAAATATACCAAATGTCGGGCCATTTTTGAAAATCAAGATGGCACCATCTGCCACCCCTTGGATTCTCCCATCACAACTTTTCTTGTTCTCTGGGACCTACTTAAGGTGTCTAAATAGTTGTGATGCTTTAATCATTGAATCCCACGGGACTTCAGATCAAACACAGTCCCCCTGACTAGATAGTGTCTTTAAGTGTTACGTAATAAAGCTCACACATCATCATGAATAGCGCCGCTATGAGACAGCGAAAGTCGGGTCCACTACCTCTACACATGGATAGCGGGTCAGAGTCCCGATTGAAACATCAGGAAGTTGTTGTCGACCTATCAATATGGCGGGAAACATATCATACACCTTTGTTCAACAATAGAACATCTATGTGGAATATGTGCACCATCAGTTGTATGCATTTTTTCCGCCCTATTGTATAGTCAAAAACCAACTTCCTGTTGTTTCACTCGGCGACCATTCAACTGTGGGGCGGCAGCCCCTGTCCCTGTGTAAGGTCAGTGTCTGGTCCAGGAACATTAATTTCGTATACCAAAAACTCATATTAGGCTGCACACCAACACTCTGGATAAAAATTTAAAACCCGAAATGCCTTTTTTTTAATTTAATAAGCAAGATTGAAAGAATGGCACAGCACGAGACAAAGTACATTGTTTGTCGTGAACCTTAAATAGTCAGAGGACACGCTAGGGTGCCATCATAGTCAATTTGAAATAGCGTTAAAAGATTGAGGTACTATGGCACGCTGAAAGAACCTTTATTTTTTCCAGGTTAAGAACGCAATATTGAAGTTACACATGGTCAAATTCAACAATTGAATAGTGGTGAAATCGGGTACGTTTTGTCGCAAACATGGGTCTGTTGGTATATCTTATCTGTCAATGATATTATCTGGATATTGGATAGCCCGTTCTTGTGCAGTCTAATAACACGCAGGGCGCTGACGATGCTGAGTAGTGGAGCGGTTTCGACTGAAAAATTGTCAACAACCCCTACGGCTCGTTACAACAAAACGCAATCATTTCTATTGAAGATAGTAAATAACTAATTGTAAATTACGGTTGTGGTCAAAACTTTGGTGGCATGGAGTGTTTTTTGGGTAAAAAAATCACGTTTTTGAGCTTAAAACTTATTAAGAATATCAAGATGTATTAATTTCTTACAAACAAATTTAATCAATGATGCATACTACCCACATCAATCTCTGACATTTAATTATAGATTTCGTTTTATTACAATATTAACAGGGTCCTAGAATTTTAGCCCCCAAATAACTTTTTCCTAAAAAAAAAAAAAAAAACCTTTTATCACATGCCACCACAACGATATTACCTGAACACTTTATGCGATGTATAATAAAACCTAATCAATAACAAAAAGGCTACCAGAAAATAAGTTGTAATATTTTACTTTAAAAAGATATAAACATAATAATTTCGCATGATTTGCGCCCAAATGCTCTGTTTCGGCCTATAAATCCTCCCTAGCCAACCAACTATTTCAACACAACTATCATTTTATTAAAATCTCAGTATATTTATCCTTCAAATAAAGTTGTTTTGGTTTTTGTTGTTACCGAGGGGAAGAGGGGGGTAACTCGAAACTAGAGCACTTTTCAAAGCCCGGCCGCTGCGTTAGAGTGTAACAATATTGACGTTTGTATTGTGTACTTCCTTGTGGTGTTTTTGTTGTAGGCTAAGTAGGAATGTTGGTGTTTTTCGCCTTTGAAGTGCAATACTTATGCAAACAGTTCACCCATGTAGAGCAAAACTGTTTTGTATTGGTTTGTTTAACGTGCGCCCACTTAGCGGGAATTATACCCCAATGAATGAATGGATAGCCCATTGTTTTTGCACTGTAGGAAGGGTGCTTATTCTTGACGTGGAATCTGTGTTCCGCTGCGTGGAGAAACAGTTCATGTATCAAACCACCAACTCCTGTTATAGATTTGTGATACATGAAGTTGCTGCCGAAAAATCTAATAATTTGGTGATATTTTTACAATGCTTTCTCTGAGAGATAATTTTTTTTAGTGGCAACTGCCTATCTGAATGTAACTTGGGTCGTAGTTCCTTGATTGACGGGTGCAAATGTGTGCCTAATACCCCGGCTATCATATGTCCCAATAACCAAAAAAGCAACAAACTGGTGGCCAGCCGCCACAAGTTTTAAACTATAGCACAAGACTTCTTGTTCTTTGTTGTAAGCTAAGATAGGATGTTAGCCATGTCCCTGAAACTGTCCACAAAAGGTAGAGTCAATACTGTTTAAGATATATTCACCATCACCACAGAAATCAGTACCCGCAGGAACCATTTTACCATACGGCACGAACTTTTTCACAGCGACCACCAATAATGAATCCAGTCCACCACCAGTTTTACGGTTTTAATTTTAAATGACAGGTGCTACAACAACAATGTTAACATAATACGACTGTTACCATTGCAAAACAGCTAGAACAGCAGTTTTTAAACACGTTTAAGACATTTTAATTGGAATGACTGTAATTAAGAAATGTATCTCAACAAACTCTTGCATTGTCCCAAACTTCGACAGCTTGATTTGGTGCTGTCACAAAAACCATAGTTTTTTTGTGACAGCACACAAAGAGTTATCTTAACTCAAATTTGTTTATACCATAATTCGAATGGATACAAAATTTCCAAAAATAACAGTAGAAGAATGGTCCAATATGTGATAAATCGAGCAGATGCCAATCTTATACATGTTTTGATAAAAATCTGGTTTTGCAGTAACAATTTCCAGGTCTAGTAACGAAAGAAATTCGTCACGTTACGTTCATACCGCGCCAGATACGTGCTCCCAATACCTGATATTGGTATAGAGATGTACGTCAGTGAAGCATGTACTTTTATCAAGAACGGCGCGATTAAAAAAAGACCGTCCAGTACGTTACTTTAATGTTACCGTTAGGTAATTATATTTTAAAAAAAACCGGATATTGTTTAAGATCATCATAGTTGGTCATTTTGGAGACCAAACTTGAACACTTTATCGGACAATGGCCCTTTACGTATTTCCAGAGCATTTTTTGGCATTTGGTCCACTCTGTGTGACGACTATCTGCTTAGTGACTTTTGCAGGAGGCAATGATGGCAAAACTGCAAAAACCAGAATACATCTGCCTTTAACCCCTGGATTCCGTACGCCCCATGCTCGGAGCGTGGTGGTGTGGTGAGCTTAAGCTAGAACCCTTCAGCTAGCAATATACACCTCGATTCTGGTTTCGCCGCTGTTCATGAAAATCAGCCTATCTTTAAATAAAGTTCGCATTGATAGGGCCTTCCTTCGAAGACCCTTCTTAAAACATTTCTCATCCGAGTGTGCAGTTTTCAAAGCGGCACTGGCATATTTTCACAAATAAAATTTTTTTCATTTCGGCTGTAAATATAGTCAGAGCCATTGGAATAATCAGAGATATATTGTACACATAAAAATACATACCTAAAACAGATAGAGACTCAGTAAGAGGCTAAAGACACCCCGGTAATTTTGATCCGTAAAACAATCAACAAATTTAAATATGCGGCTGGTTAGACGGCTAATTGCATAAGAGGCCATAATTGTGCATAAGTGCTAAGCCTGCATAAGTAAAATAATTGCTTACACTGCATAAGCTGCATATGCATAATCTCATAAACTGATAGCTTCATAAGTGCAGAATGCATAACCTGCATAAGCTGCATAAGGTGCAAAGCTGCATAATTGCATAGCTGCCCTCAGTGGATAAGCTGCATAAGCTGCATAAGTGTAATATTCTGCATAAGCTGCATAATTTGGCATAAGCTGCATGAGGTGCATTATTGCAGAAGCACGTCAATGCCTGGACCCGATTCAGTTTAACTTTGGTTCAAAATGGTGTCAAATAATGATTTTTTAAACAAAGGTGGTCACTTTGAATGGTTTCCAGATGGTTTGTGGATGGTCTCGGCTCCCTTTGTGTTTCAATGGTTGGCTGAGCATTGCCTAAACCCCCCAATGGCTAGTTATGTCCAAATGGTCTTAAATATGATTTGGAAACAAACTTGGGACACATCGGATATTTCCCGGGTGTTTTCGTCTCCTTTGTGTAGCAGTGGGTGTTTGACATCGCCTGGAACGAACCCAAATTGACTAGTTTTGGTTCAAAATGGATCAAAAATAATTTGGATGGTTGCCGGATGGTTTTTGGATGGTTCCCGGTCCCCCCGGTCCCCCCCCCCCCCCTGTGTGTTTCACCCCTTGGCGGTAAGCATTGCTTCAAGTCCGATTAAGCTATTTTGGTTCAAAATGGTCACAATAATGCTTTTAAAACCAAAGTGGACAGTTTGGATGTTTTCCAGATGATTTTCTGGATGGTTCCTCCCGTCTGCTTTTGTGTGTGTCAGTGTTTGATTAACAATTTCCCCTGACCCAAAATCAGAAGTTTTTGGGTCAAACCTAATTCAAAATAATGATTTTTTTTTAACAAATGTGGACATTTGGATGTGAAATCAATGAAAAAAATATCGTAAACAAAATACTTTAAATTATATATTGAAATGGTGTGTGAAAGGTTTATTATAAGTGGCGTAAAATTGGCGGCCAAATTGTTTTGCAGCGGTGTGAAAGTAATCATATACCGGCAGGTATCATAGTCGGGCGCCATAGACGATACCGTAATAAAGCGTGAAACTAATGTTGCGTGAGAGTCAACTGAACGATTGCCCTATTGTTCACCATTGTTCCCGACTCGTGAGCCCGTAGGACTATATCTCCGCCACACCCCGGGTTTAAATGATCTAGGTACTATAACAGTTTTGAAATGATCATCAGTACTCGCAAGTGACACGCTGAAAACAGCCCCGGTGAGGTTCCATGGTTTTTTTGTGACACGGAATAGGCTAGACATGGACGGGGGTGGGGGGGGGGAGTTACGCGGCCTAGAAGGTGGTCATTTTCTGTTCTGCCCCTTGATGGGTCTTTTTTTCTCTTTAATTTGGTAGTATGAAAAGCCTGAGCCCCGAGTATGAAAAGGTTTGTTTTAAAAAATATTTTGAAATGGCCGATTTTGGTTCTAAGATGCTAGATCCACTTTTGATTAACAAATATTAATTTCGAAACCATTTTAAACACATTAAGTATTCCCGAAACACCAGGAAACCGTTCAGAAACATCCGAAGTGCCCTCTTTTCTTTTACAAATTTTGCTGTTAGCCACGTATGTAATTTATGCAGCCACCTTATGCAGCTTATGAACTATTCACCATATGGCAGCTCATGCAATTATGCACCTTATGCAATTATGGGCCTATGCAGCTTATGCACTTATGCATGCCGATTATGCACTTATGCACTTATGCCGATATGACTATGCACTTAATCCGCTTATACATTATGCAATCTTATGCAGCTTATGCACTTATCATCATGCAGCTTATGAACTGATGCATTAAGCAATAATGCAGAAGCTTATGCAATTATGCGTTTTACACCAGCCGACAAACATGTCTTTTACATGAACATATAGACTTGTACTCATTTATATAAACCACAATGTCACAGACCGGTCAAGCGAGTTGCTTGCCATGAGAATCAACTCCGGCGTGGTATTTCTTGTCTGCCTGATAAATGTCGCCGAAGTCATTTTTATTATGAAATCGTTCTGTTTACTCATAAGGGCCCTGATTTGGTCTTAACATTTCGGGTGAGGGTGCTATGCTATAATAAAAGCTTTACAACCCTGCAAAATATCAATTTTGAAAAATCTTGAGGGCGCAGCATTTTTCAATAGTGAGGAGCTAGGCCCCAGGCAAACAAGCTCGTTTACCCCTCACTACAGAAAGTTTGACACCTTTTGTATTTAGTATGGCTTCCTCTTTACGACTGCTAGGTAGGTAGTACTCTCAAATTTGGTGGTGTCACTTTTTCAATGGGGCCAATTTAATTTTCACAGGGGTCAACTTTGAAAATGCTCAAATCATGTTGAAATGTAGGGCCATATTGTCCGTCCGTAGTCATAAGGATTCCAAAAATGTATGTTTGTACCACCTATGACTCAATCGGGTTTGGAGTTATAGGGGTAAAAATAGGCTAAACTGGTAAAAAAACGGTCAATTTCATTGTCCTGGTCCCAAATCTGGAAGTTGGTCCAATTTGTGGAAAATGATAAAAGTTTGTTCATGCTAGCATAATGCGTCAAAATTAAGGAATAGTTTGTACCTCTGCAATGCATAGTTACCCATGATATGGGACAAATAGGTCATCGGTCAACATAACCCAATTGGGTGTTGACCTTCTTTTACCCTGCTTATCTCCGAGTTAACATTAACATAATACAACTATCCTTTTTTTATGAGTCCTCTAACCTCAGAGGCAATAACTTGCAGTATTTAAAATATTAATCATCTTACTTTTTAAATTTACCCCTGTACAAATTGAAATTGGACCTTTTTTGCACATTTTAGCCATTTTACCTATACTCAAACCAATGGTCGTAAGGTGGTCAGCAACTATCATTTTGGCATCCTTATGATAGATGGACATATGGCATACATTTTAACAATGATGGGGTCATTTTTAAAAGTTTGAACCCCTGTGTAAACTTAAATTGGGCCCCTATTTGAAAAAGTGATACCCCATTTGAGAGTCACTACCTCCCTAGCATTGATTTAAAGGGTCCATACTAACTACCAAAGGTTCAAACCTTTTTTGTAGTGATAGGTAAACGAACTCCTTTAATAAGGCCCCATGATATTCTGCTCCTCCTCTACAATGTGCCAGTGTCTCTAAACAAAATGTACATTTTTGGAAGAAGTGCCCCAATTGTCAACTTTTAGAATTTGTTGCACAGTGCCTATTAAAATGTACCCTGAAATGCAATACTTCAAAGTGCATATTTGTCATAAACGAAGTTATTTTGTAATTACACATCGGATCCAAGATATGTAATTTAACGGTGGATCTGGAAAAAACGCCATTTCCGTCCGTCCAGTTATAAACTATAGTGCCACCATCCGAAAATTCCCCTCTCTAAACTGACGTGCCTGAACCCATGGAACAACTAATGTATTAAGAGTAGAACCCGTACATTGGCGCTATTATATTTCCCTGACTCTTTCATATTTGAAGAGGGTTTTTTATCGTAAGGAGCCCATGAATTATTATCGGAGATTTCCAATATTATTTATAATTACAAATTTGATTTTTTAGATTTTTCGAATTTTAAAAAACGAGCTTTAACAAATTTAAAGGTAATAGTTTTTACTACCTGCAATCTAAAATGCAATTGTGCAAAACTCTCAAGATTTTCCTTTCAGGGGGGTTTAAAGCAATAAACTAACAGGTTTTCGTCGAATTACTCAATGTGATTTAATTGTGGAAATCGCCCCTTCTTGAGAATATAATCAAGACTCCAAACAAGCGTGACTGCTTCTTGCTTGCTTGAACCTGCTGGATCTGTCAAAGTGCAATTTGGTTTATTTTTAAGTTTGAAACTTTGTTCGCAGCACAACAACATCTCTTGAACAGGTCGTCGATAAAAGGCCATTGTATTTGTATCGGGACTAAAGTGAACATACCAGAAACACGGAACGTTGGCGTACAGTGTAGTAAATGACTAGAGTGTTAGGATCCAGTGACTGCAGGTCTTTATTTGAGTGGGACACAATGGCATGAATAATATTCCGAAATATATTAATCCTTACGAATTCCAAAATTTGATACAATTTGGAGATTTAACATCTGTTTAAAAAAGCAAAAGAAAAGTTCGTGGCAGTCGGGCAATTTTTCTTCACAGAATCCACGGTGTTGACAGCCCTGCCAGAATTTACAGTGGTATCCAGCATGTTTCGTGATACAATTCAAACGCACTCACATACCGGTGTAAGAAGTAATTATAGTCGGCTTACACACAGTCCGGCTTCAACGGTAAGGAATAGGGGCACTCAATTCAGTTGCTCTTCACTCAACACTGTAGTTTCACACTTAATTTCCCGTTTTCACATCTATGGGGCCCCGGACGATGGCTCCCGCCGGCCTATGGTTCTTTCACAAAACAACCCATACCGGTTGTGAAAGTAATTATAGTCCGGCAGGTATCCTAGTCCGGGCCAAGACAACAGAGTAAACCGTGAAACTAATGGTGGCGTGAAGAGTCACTGAACGATTGGGCCCTATTGTTCACCAGTGTGTTCCCTGACCGTGAGCCCCGATGACTATATCTCCTGCCACAAAAGCCGTTGTGAAAGCAGATTAGTCCGGCGGGGACCATAGTCCGGGGCTCCATAGACGAGACGGAATAAAGCGTGACACTCATGTTTTACGGTGAAGATTCAACTTAATCGATTGCCCTATTGTTCAACATTGTTCACAGACTATGAGTACGCCGCGGACATAATTACTAATTATTCTACGCCGGCATTAAAAATCTATTAAAACATTACGGACCATTAGAAACCGTGTCTTAAGCTTATCAGATGCGGTAATGCAGTGACGCGCCCCATACCCACGCTTGTTCGGAAATGTGACCGCCTGAATTCAAAGTTCACTCGTATCGTTCGATATCGGTCACATTCATCAACAGCAGCTAGCTGGGCATTGGCGCGCTCACTGCATCACAGCATCTGCATAAGCATAGTCCCGGTGTAAAGAAACTGAGTGTCCCCCATTAGGGAGTGTCCTAGCTACCATATAACAACATGTACGGAATAAACCGTTGACCTTGTACACGAGGCCATTTGGGTACAGTTCTGACACAAATGATGCATACAGCCTCAATGGGACAATAACTCCATGACAAAACACGCCTTCAACAGGCTCTAAAGATCCATCTCAGCCAATTTTGCAATGTCCCAGAGCATGTTATTTTGTGTCTCACGCATTCCACTGGTTATTGCACCTTTCTGTCTCAGTTTGGATCAGCACCATGTGTCCCAGTTTTTGTTGCTGCACACCCATTAGAAATGAGTTTGCATGAGATTAGTCAGACACTCAATGGGTTATCCTTGCATATTTATGGTTTTTGGTGTCTTTATAATCCTTGTATTAAGTGGTTTTGTTATTTTTGTTGTATTTGTACCAGATTATGCCCTAATAAAAACAAACAAACAAACAAACACTCAGTCACACCAACGGACGCTGGTAATATATGACACCGGTTTCTTAAAGGTCGTAAGTGTTCTTCAGGCTTGTTAGTAAGATATAAAGCCTGACAAGTGAATGGTGCATTGATTAGCCGGATTAGCACACATCACCAAGTAGCAATGGTCTGTGAGCTTGCTTGTTCAAGTTTAGGATAAATTGCGCCAGTAATGTCAGCATCCTTTGGCAAAGAAGTGAAAGCTTACTAAGAAAAATAGGTATATTCTATTCGCCGCTGGATATAGAGCTGGGTAAAAGTTTTGGGTCATTCCATTGGTGAAATAGGAAGAAGCATTTTAATCTCCAAAGTTCGCTTCGCTGCCTAAAATAGAAAGTGATTTTGAAAGGAAAGGGACAAGTACAACACTTAATTTTGTTTACTGTACGTTTCTGAATGGGAACTTTTGTACAGTTTCAATACAGTCAATTTATAAATATTTCACTCACGGTCATAAAGACGGGTTTATAGGAATTAAACGGTTTTGGGGCCCGCCCCAACGGCTGATTTCCCTGTCGCACAAAAACCAAACGAATATTATCTAAGGCTTGTATGTAATCGTAAGTTCATCCTTTGCGTTCATTTTAAGCGAAACAAATTGGAGCTACCACCTTCAGGGAATCAGGGTGTCCGTCAAAGTCGATAGAGTGGTGTGTGTGGGGGGGGGTGGGGGGGGGGTTGCGCCGTTTGCTATCTGTTTACTTTGTAAAAAAATGCCCAAAATGGTTACTTTTGGTTACTATCATTCTACTGTAAGCTAATACTGACATTATTTGATTTTTTTCGAGTAATGACCATTGGTTTGCGTACAACCCATCATTGCAAATAAATACCATTGGTGCTGCCTGAATGGCGCAAATGTCGAAAAACCCTTGAGTTTGGAGATTCTTTCAATACGTTATAAAGTTTTTATAGTTACAAAAAAGGCCTTCTCTGTATGACGGTCCACGTGACGTCCCATATCTGTTTAAAAAAAAACTTGATGGTTGTACTGTATTTTTGAAGAAAAGACATACGTAGCTACACACATTGATACCAAACAGATGATGTTTGTCCCTTAATTACGAAAAATAGGGGGTAGTCCGACCGGTAAGTGGAACGTAGAAAAACCCTTGTTTTGACGAGGGGTCAGAAATATGGCATTATAATTATGAATTAAAATGATATTTGGAATTGAGCATGGAAAAATAATTAAATGTCTCACACTTTTAACATATGGTACTATCCACCGAACCGCACTATCCGAAGCCACTGTCAGTTTAAATAAGAATCTGGTTGATTTTGATGTATGTGTTTGAGTTTTTTTATGTGTTTAGTACGGCCAAGATTTTCACTTCCAAATACTTTATCCCACCGAGCGTCAGCTATTAAGAACTACATTGGACCATCTATGAGTGGCTATTGACTATTGTATTTGTCGTATTAGTTTGGTAACGTTGAAAGTAAATGATGAGGCCCCGATTACATATCTTGGACGATCAATAGCACAAGCACCCCTCTGCCTTAATATAGGTGGTATTTTTCCATTTTAACGTAACAATACTTTCACACATTGACCCGCTATGTCTTGACCACCTGCCACTGGCAAACCGTCGTGTTAACCGTAGAACACACAGTATTAAGCACTATTGTCACATTTTTTGGAAGAGCGCCCCTCAATTTTTCAAACAATTGGAGATTTTTAACAAACGTTATTGCATTGGTAACTGCTAGTAAACTATATACCCGTGAATGGTTAAGCTCGAAAATGTCTATGTGTCACAAACGAGGAATTTTGTACTAGAATATTATTATCGGGGATCCCCGATAGATAATTCAACGGCGGCTGCTGAAACGGCCTTCCAATGTGAAATAAGCCGGGAATATCGCCATGTACTTGTCTACACGCTCATCCATTAGTTAGTTTTAATATTTCAGCAAGTCAAGTAGGGGTTATTTCTCGAGGTGGCACTATTCATCATGGACGGACATAACGTAGAATTTCCAGCTCTGCCGTAAGGTCCAATCTGGGATCCCCAATTTTAAATTACAAAGGGCTATGGTTGTGATAAATACGCATTTTTTATCGCATTTTCGTTCGCATGTAAAGTTTCCTAGACAATTACCAACGTACTGTGCAAAAATATCAAATTTCGAAATCGTGGGCGCGCTCCTTCAAATGTGGCCATTATTGCTTAAGGACCACGGACTATGATGATGCAAAGTTTATTAATTACTGTTCGTTCGTTCGCTCCCCTCACAAACACTTCTCACCCGTAAAAGTACAGGTTGTCCCTATATCAGCGCGAATCGAGTAATAGTAACTTTCTCCTTTCTTTACAAATGTAAACACACCATGTTTTCATTTTATGGAAGTGATTTCGGTAGCTGGTCATTTCATTATGTTCTGAATTTTTTTCATGCCATTGTGCCCCTTTAGGAACGTTGCCCAAAAGCAATGTGGTTGCATGTTTCATCTCAGTTTGATTCTTTTTAAGCCAGCATGATAACTATAATACCAATTTTTTTATCATAGACTTATTTGTGCCCTGAAGGTTGAAGATGAACTTCAAGCGTGGTTGACGTTGCTTCACAGCCAGTTTTACTCTAAATTTGACATTTTGTTGTCCAGGGGTAATAAGGTTTATTTCTATTTTGACGAGTACCTTCTGAAAAGCGTTTATAAATTCCTCCTTATCATCATTGAGATCTGATATCAAATAATTGCTTCCATTCAATTCCGCTCCGTTTAAGGAGAATTGGGTTAAGTTCATTATTTACGTCTATAGAAAGAGCTGTCCCTCTGCACAACTATTTTGCGATCATGAGTGATTGTCATATTAACCGGATTTAAAACTTCTGTTTTACTATGTACGGATACCTGAGATAGAACGGAAGGATCTGCGTTAGTATTATTATTTGAGTGTTGCCAAGTACAGTTGCTTTAACTTCCGTTAAACGAGCGGTTCAATAGTATTCAGAGTTGTCAGATGCGTGTCTTGTTTAGTAATCTATATCTTAATCGCTCAATACGTCGCCACCCATTTTATTTGCCTCAGAAAACGTTGTTATTACAAAACTAAAATCTGTAATACAATTGTCAGTGTGTTATATTGTTTGTGCGAGATGTTTCTAGCAAAACGCCCCTGCCTAGCCAAAGTGGTTGTTCCGGCAGGTTTTAACGAGTTATGATGATAATCTCACGGATTACGGTGTCTGGCCGTCCCAGTAAGTTCGCCATAAACAACCGGACAATAATCAGTAGTTTTATTGCAACACTGTTAAAATATAAATTTACGGAGATTTCTGGCAGCGAAAATTTCCAGGAGTTTTCAGTAAGTTTACAGCGTTTCCGTAAAACATACAGGGCTTTTGTAAATTTGCGGAAACTTTTGCAGCATTTTTACGGAAAAATTTGCCTCGGCTTACGGAAAACTTGCGTATTAATAGAATTAGCCCGTAATTAAAAATACAGAAGTTCTGGACATTTGCTGCCAGAATGGTTCATTAAATTTCCGTAAATAACAAGTTCATTTTGTTCATGTATGATTTTCTTATCCTGGCGTGTACCTATTAAATTCACAAAAATTCAAATTTTATGAAATACATTATCACATTGGAAAAGTTCAAGGGATAGGTCCGTTCTCTTGGTTGGTTTTACAATTTGTGTTTTAGTGATGCCCGTTTTTTGAATTGACATAATTTTTTAACAGTGATAACTTGTCAAAACTCTTAGAGACAGCCGTCACCCAAAGACAGTTTTTAAAAGGGGACTTGTCTAATAAACTGGTTCATTTTGACACAGCTAAGCCAAGCAAAAAAAAGTTCCGTGTTGTTGTGTGCGTGTTTTGTTTTTATAATGATTCAGAAATAATAAAAAAATGGACGTATTTGCTAATAGGCTCTGGGGCATGCCGTGCTTGTTGTGTTTTTGTTGTCTACATCGGGGGGCTAGGGGATAACCAAGTGTAAATTATAATTCGTTAAATTATTAAAATCATATAACCGTCTGTTCCCGCACAATAAAACTGGCACATTTCTTGAAAAAGAATAAAATGTCAACTTCAATGTCTTTCCCCAATATCAGTGACTAATGGATACACATAGACCTCAGCAAAATGGATTAAAGATATTCCGTCACCGGCCGGTATGCGGTGTAGAAAAAATACTTCAGATTTCCTTTCCTTGGGAGCGCAGGACTCATTGTTACATTGTCGCGCAGCTGAATAGATTCTTTGGCAAGGCTCCACGTATCAAATCATGGCGAGTCATGCGCTGTATATGGGTTACCCCGCTATATGTCGAGTGTACAGCGCTGCCTATCCAGTTTGAACTCTATGTGCCGAGGTTCATAAATCATGTCCAGAATAAATCATGTCAGAATAAATCATGTCCATGCCGAGTTTTAAAAAAAGGGACAGATTTTTTTGTCAACATGTGCAAAAATGGACATGTTTTCTTTCAAATGAGCAAACGCGACATGATTTTTTTCTCAATGAGCAAAACTCGACATGATTTTTTTCTCAACATGCGCAACTTCGACATGATTTTTCACATACACCAAAAAAATTCAGTCGAGTTTTCCTCAGTGAAAAAAAGCATGTCGAGATTTTGAACTGGACATGATCTATATGTCAAACTCACCATATATAGAGAGCAAAACTCGATTATTAGAGAGGGCAACTCTGGAATATAGCGTTGTAGTTAAACTCGACATATCCCGCTGCACACTCGACATTCGGCGAGCGAAAACCGATTACATCAGCGCGGGAAACTCGACATGCGCGGAAAACTCGCAATGATTTGATACGCGGAGCGTAAAACGGGACATGATTTATGTCAAAACTCACCATATAGAGAGCACAACAAACTCGATGTATAGAGGGCAAACTGGACAGGTTTAGCGCTGTAAACTCGACATTATAACGCCTTTCTGCTACATCGAACTATTGGCGCGGAAAACTCGATTACACACAGCGCGTGAAACTCGACGCGAAAACTCGCCATGATTTGATAAGTGGAGCGTGCCATAGATTCAGATGTTAAGCTCTCCAATTTAGACTGAGTACTTTTTCAGGACCAAAACTTACCTCTTCACAAATAACTCAATATGAGCTTCTATATAGTGCGTGTTCAAGTAACTTTGGCCATTGTTTTACATCATTTTATTCGAAAGGAAGAAACAGAACAAAATCATGGAGAATGTGCTGGGCAAGCTTTGATCTAACAAATTTGTGGCAGCAGAACCAAAATCCGTACTTATTGCTTAACTTATTTCTATTCAATTTACCGCGTTTCAGAAGAGAAAATTAGTGTCAACGACCTATATGATAATGTTACACTGGTTAGTTATTGTGAGATGAGGACGGGTATTTGTCACTCACCCGAATCGTGGAGGGGGTAGGGTAAGGTAACACGTGGCTATAACAATGGCCCCACATACCGGGCCCATTGAAAATATCTGTTTAGCTCATGGTGTGCTGACAAGTGATACATATACATTGTCTCTGAATTGGGAAAAAGAAATGATGTGACAATTTTTATTTTAGAAAATGTGCCAGTTTTATGTGCGGGAAAATCATTCAGCTGCGCGAACAATATCACCAATGGTCGCTGATTCCAGATGAAAAGGAATCTGAAGTAGTTGGTCTACACCGCATTACCGGGCGGTGACTGAATATCTTTAACTGCCATGGTATTGCTGAGTCTATGTGTAACTCATATCCACTGATATTGGGGAAAGAAATTGAGTTGACAGTTTATTAATCTTTCTAAAAAACGTGCCATTTTTATTTGTGGGAACAGACGGTGATATGATTTAATAATTTATTTGGAATTTACATGGTTTTCCCCTAGCCCCCGATGGAGAGACAAACAAACAAACAAAAATTTTCGAGAGGACATGCCCCATAGCATACTTGACCGGGAATTGAACCCGCTTTTGTATTACGAGTAGTTAAGCCATTGTTATAGGTAAATTCAACCCTCGTGTCACCAAGAGAAAGTTTTGGGAACAGCGTCGATATTGGAGAGGAGGTAGAAAAAGAAAAAAACATGGGCCGATTCACTTGTTTCATGAATGATCTTTTGTGTTCCTTCGTATCCAAGGCACGGGCGCTCAAAAGACAGTAAACATAGCTCCCCGTTACTTTGAATTACCAGTGACGCCACGATTAGAATGTTTTGCGAGTTAATGTAGCTAAAATACGCTTACGTTGACATGAATACTTTCATTAAGATAGATAGAATCTCTATATCGGGCAAACAGTTTGAATCGACTAAGCGTGGAATTTTAAATTTCAACCCAATGCACATGCCCCTCATTCATGCCCATACCTTCGGAAAAAGTTATAGAGTGACACGGATGTCGAATCATCTACTATCGTGCTTTTAATCGTCAAAACAGCGTCAAAGAAAAGGAAGTTTGTTTCGGTTAATCTAATCACGGGCTTGTTTGTCGCTTGTATCATGGGCGTTCAGATGCCTTTTTTTTTTTTTTTTTTTTTTTTTTGTGTTTTTTCTTGTTTTGGGGGGGGTTCTTATTTTAAAACTTGGCTTGACACACATTACCGTGTGTCTTAATATATAATATAGCAATTGTAAAACAAGGCTCAATCTTTTTTTTTTTTTTGTATGAAACACCCTAAGTAAAGCCGAAAGACTTAAGACTCATAAAAATGGCAACCTACGTCACAGAGGCTTCACAAACAAACCCGGAAAAAGCTCACGAGAATCCCAGTATCGCGGTGAATGAAAAACAAAGTGCGGAAATCGAAAACTAGATCACTGCAGGGCAAATGTTTAATTTTTACGCATATGGTTGCTAAGCATATCTTTTGCCCAAAGCCCGGATGTCCGCCTCCGGCTATATACTAATCCCCTTTATATTAGGCCTAAATTACTTTAGTAATTATAGTCGGTGGGAAACAACATGCCCCGAAGTTGGCCCTGCCGACATTAAAAACGGACTATTTCCCCCACCATTTTCCCAATGTCGTCCGACAATGGCTTACCGACCATAAAAGGATCATTCATTCCATTTTCCCAACGTCGGCCCAACGTTGGCCTGCCGACCTCGGCCGACATACCTCGACGTTGGTCAATTTGGACAATTTGACTGAATATTGACATTAATGTTCTTTCTGTTACATTTTGTTTGGGGTCAAATCATAAAATTATTGGACTAGTAGCTACTAGTCCTTCGGATCATCCAAACATGCGAAGAATACAATTCATGGACCTGGTTCACCTGAACATTTCAGTTATTTCTGTAGGTAATTCATTCTCTGCCGCTTGGTTGCTCTAGAGGGCCAGTGTAGAAGTAATTATAGTCCAGCGTACTCATAGTCCGGCTACAACGGTAAAGAATAGAACACTCAATTCAGTTGACTCTTCACGCAACAATAGTTTCACGCTTTATTCCGTTATGGAACCCCGGATTGTGGCTCCCGCCGGACTATATATCTGCTTTCACACCGGTCTGACTGAGCTAACTATTGACCTCCTGAACAAGAGCCCTATTGCTAGGCTCAAAACCTTTCATCTAACCTTCGTAGTGTGTATTTCAGCACACGTGTATCCTTTACCCATGAATTATGCTTTCATATTACTTCGCCATATAAACTTACCGTTGCCATATGTCTCCTTACAAAGTTGGCATATAACGTCGGCTTCCTCACAGTCCCATCTACACACACTCCAATTAATCAGTGTCTGGCAATCTGCAATGGAATTGGTTGAGCAAAATTGATTGGTATAAGGGAGGGACTTCACAAAACAGTTCTGTTGAGTACACGTCAATAACCTTTGTTTCCTATTTGAAAAACGGTCGAAGTCCATTGACCTTAAAAATAAAAGGTGTATCTCCTGAACCAGAGGGCAATAATTTAACTCACCTGCATTTTACACTATATCTGCATCGCGGATATTGAGAGAATAGTATATTTATATGTTTACGAAGGACATTTAACCTATAAATCCAAGGAATCCGAGACGCCATATTGAAAATCATAAAAGCGAGATCTCCTGAACCAGATGCCCCCCAATAAGTAAAGTAGACAAGCATATTGCCCCCAGACAGAGAAAGTGAGAGAGGACTACAACATTGCAGTGCAGTTCAATCCACGGAGGAGAGAGTTTATTACAAACGCATTATGCAAGCATAGAAACATGTACATATAGCATCAGGAAGCTGAAAAGTTTACACTCCCACTAACCTTGTTATAAGTCATCTACTAGGATTAGATGCAATTTTGTTGTATTTACCACATGAGACATAGCAAGGTAAATTCGTTGCCCCCGGGTAACCGTGCCCTGGAGGGTACAAACATTGGCAATAGCTGTTTGTATTTGTCATAATAATAGGATTAGAAGCATATTTGTTTGAACATAGCAAGGAAATCCGTAGCCCCCCTGGGTAAACGTGCCCTAGAGTGTGAACAATATTAGAATAAATGTAAGCCGCACGGTGGAAATCACGAGGCTGCCTGGGCTGAAAACCTGCCCTGACTCAAAGTTGTTATTTTATTTGAAAAAGCAAAGGGCTTGGAATGATTTTAGCTTGTGATGCAATAATGTATATGTTAAATGTCCTCCTCACAAACGGGGACCCAAAAAAATGTAAATTTTCTTATCTGAAAAATAAGCCTTTGGGATATAATTATCATTTAACATTTTGACAACAAATTCACTTTTATGATATATCTTCAAAATAAATAGTATCCTCAGCTGAAATCTATTCATAAAAGAAGCCTGACGTGGCTATTGTTATAAGCAATAAGAAAAAAAAATCATTAGTTAGACGCAAACTAACTATGAATCAGTAACAAACTTTTTTGAGTTATGCAATTAACTATACACAATAGAATCTGCCCCAAATAATCCAATATCAAATGTTTAAAAATTTTTTTATAAAGACCCTTATGAATAAAGAATTTCACAAAAGTTACGGTCATGACAGGGATGCAAGACAATAATGAATTGGGGTGGGAGGGTGGGAAACGAATTTTTGTCCCTCCAACAAGACCACCGTGACCTCTCTCCTCAGAGGGGGATTGAGAAATGATATGAGAAGAACAAGCAGAGCACCAAAGCACAACAAAGATGGAGGGATGTAGGCAAAACGTTGGCGCAAAAGATTGCGTTGCTACGGTAAGCAATATGAATGAACACTTTCTGAAGGGGGGGGGGAAACTGGTTTTCGACTAGGGGCCTATGTATGAAAAACTCTGTTGCCCCCCAGAAAGTAGATATGGACTACCAAAATTGCAGTGCAGTGCAATCCACTGAGGAGAGAGTTTATTCACAAACTCATTATGCACGCGATTAGAATAAATGTTACATATAGCATGAGGAGCTGAAAATGAAAAGTTATTACTCCTACTACCTTGTATAAAGTCATTATACTAGATTGATTGCAAAATTTTTGTGTATTACACATGAGACATAGCAAGCGTAAAATCCTAGCCCCCCGGGTAACAGTGCCTGGAGTGTGTACAAATATTGGCAATAGCTGTTTTTATTTGTCAAATAATAGGATAGAAGAATATTTTTGGTTTGACCGTAGCAAGGAAAAGTACGTTAGTAGCCCCTGGTAACAGTTGCCCTAGAGTGAAACAATAAATAGCAATACATGTAAGCAGCACGGTGGGACAATCCGAGGCCTGCCTGGGTAAACCTGCCCTAGACTCAATTGTATTTTATTGAAAAAAGCAAAGCTGGAATTGATTTTAGCTTGTGACGGCATATGAAATGTATCATGTTAAGGTCCTCCTCACAACAGGGACCAAAAAATGTAAAAATTTCTTATCTGAAAAATAAGCCTTCTTGAGGATATCGTATCATTTTAAAAATTTTGACAAAAAATTCACTTTATGCATATCTTCAAAATAAAATAGTATCCTCAGCTCTGAAATACTATTCATAAAAGAAGCCTGACGTGGCTATTGTTATTAAAGCAATAAGACAGAAAATAATAATTAGACGCCAACCAAGTTACTGACAGTCTTCTGCAGTACCACAACTTGCCTAAACCCCCCCCCCCCCCCCCCCCTCCCGAGACCAAAGAAAGAAGAAACAGGCCAAAAATGAAAAGGTGAACGCCAGCAAATATAACGGAAGTACAAGGCTGAGAATGAGAATTATGTGAACACGGACTGAGGGTAGTATGCAATTCCTAAAGATGAAACGTACCGCGCGAGCAAATTTTATCATGTGATGACATTCATGACATATCAATTTCCCAATCCCTTACCCCAAACCATGAAAAGAAAGCCTCGGCAATTAAAATAACCAGACCAAAACTTGTATCGTGAGCCCGCAAATCACTCGTCCATGCGACACGTGTCAATATATGTTGCTGAGTTGAGAAGGTAATTAATTACCATGGTCGTGCAAAGGTGATTAACATGGTTGGCGGATATTGCTGAAAAAAACTTATTTTCTAAATAACACATATATTGTTCTGTCCTTGTATGTCTGACGTATATGGTGTGAAATTCCTATGTAATAATTTTCATATTGGGAAGTTTATTTGGAGAGGTCACTGCACCCTCATGCTATGCGCTTAGCGGTGTCCTCATCGTCACTTTGACTTTATATAGCTAGTGTATATTACTTCATTTTCAGCTTGCAAGTAATTTAATTACACTTAAGAGTGAAATACCGATTTTGTCTTTTTATAGGATGCGTTGGTCTTATAACTTGTAGAGTATCGTTAGGATACGAATACGTGATTCCAGACATGCCAACAATCTTATTTGATTTTTTTACGTTTTTGATAGAAACAATTAAATCATCATGAAGTGCCATAATTAACTTAAACAGAACCGAATACGGACCACCATCATGCGCATCCTCACCGAAAAAAAAATGAAATACGACCAAAAGGAAAATCAAAAGAAAAAATATGGACTTGAAAATTTGCCGCAAACGAAATAAACCTAACCGTGGCAAAACTGTCATGCACTGCAAATGAAATAAAATAATGAATGTTGGCTCTACAGCCTCAGGAGGTAATTTGAAAGAATAAAAATGAAGAGAAACTTGGACTCTGACCGCATCACGACACAGTTTGCCCTCTCACGTAAAATACGTGTAAAAGAAAAACACAGTCACTCAATGATTATCATGCAAGTGAAGGTATCGCGTTAGAATAACCCCAAACACAACGTTACGGAAAAAAAAAAACGTAGAAAAGACTAAGAAACCCAAAGAGATTTTAGTGGCGAAAGTAATGAGAGTCAAAAACCAAAACTAAAAAGGGGGTGGGAAAAAAAGATGGCTAGAAAAAAAAAAAAAAAAACAAAAAGCATAGGAGGGATCCGTTAATGAGAGATGTCATGCGATGGTTGACGAATCCATAAAACAATACAAAACACGTACACACATATTGCAATAAAACCAAAGTCCGGACACATGAACGGCAAAAACTATAGGCCTGGTTGCCACTTCGCATAATGTGAAAACCTTAGCCAACGGTGCACAACCCCAACACAATCAAAACAACTGGGTACCATTAAAATGTGAAACTGTGCTTGGAACATTTACCCTCCTCTATTAGAGAAATGCAGACGTGGTTCATTAAACTCTTAAAAAAACTCATCTATTTACTATAGCGTTGTGATGTATGTACTTGATATTACAGCTGTTCCTAGGCTTTATGGACACATGTTTAGTATTTATGTCTCTACTATAGCGCTTCGAGACTTCGTTGTAAAGTGCTCTAGAGCACTGTATTATTATATTGTGATTATAAACTGTTTTTGACATATTGAAAACCTCGTAAAAGGTCTTACCGGTGTATAAGTTTTTTATAGAGTAGTTTTTTACAGCTCACCAAAATCCTAGCAGTGCGGGTAAGTGGTAAGAAAAATAGCACCGATTAGGTTGCCTTACCGCAATATTAGTTCACGCCCAATCCAACGACGTCCCATGCATGGACTCGAATTTTAGCTCCACCTGGCACTTGGCAGCTATATTCACACCCGGTGTATAAAGAAAAACTGAGTTGTCACCCATGAAGAGTGTCCTCTAGTGTACCATGCAACCATATACGGATTAAAACAGTTTAAACTTGTAGACGAAGGTCCAATTGGGACAGTGCTGAAACTCTTGACGCATACAGCACTCAATGGAGAACACAATAGACATATGGGGATAGACACTCTGACACACGGGACCACCAGTATTAAATGGCACATGGTTTGAAGAAAAAAACTTTGATTTGATTTAACCAAATAAAATAGATTCCCATAATTAAAGCAATTTGCGGAAATAAAAAAACATGCATATGTATAAATCATTTAAAAACACATTTAAATATGGTAGGTATCATTCCGATTTCAAATGCCCATGGTATATGACCTTATTCATTGAAGATTATATTTGTTTTCAGTTTCAAGGAAAGGGACAGTACCATAGCAACACTTTGTATTCAAAATTTCATTTGAACCGAACCCTCGTACCAATACAACTGAAGCGGTAATGGCCTGTTAAACCATAGCCCAAAGAGTTTACTGTATGAAACTTTTGATTGGTGTGAAATGTGGTTTCCGATACTAAGGAGCAGGGCCCAAATGAATAAAACAGGAAAAAGTTGACAATGCTTAAAATTGTATTGTAAACAACAAGGGTATTGCACGCCCAATTGTTACAAATAAAAACGTAATGAGGCAATTTGTTTTAAAACAATGTATTAAAAAAAACTAATGGGGAAATATTGGTGAAAATCAAAGAAAATCGAAAAGATGCAACTGAATGCGACAGGGTATCAATCAATAATTATAAAAGGACTTAGTAATGCGATAAGTTCGTGAAACACTCATTATGTGCAAAATGATCTTGATCATGTCGGATGGACAAAAACAACTGTTAAAACCATCGTGAGCCACACACATCCACTTTTGATAGAGTTAGATGAATGGAATCGGCTTGTACAGAATAAAAACCCAAAACCCATTAATAGAGAATGCAATCGGAGTTCGCAGAACCAAGTATTGAGAAATTGCATAGTCCAATTGGCACAGTTAATTATTTACGAGGCGGGAGAACAGAATCACGCAATTGAAAGTTGATAGAACCAAAATTCGCATGTAAAAAACTTACGTAACTATGAAGATTATGCCATTTAAACATCGTTCGTCATATGATAGAACAACAATACCTCAACAATTGTTTGTATCAGTCTAGCTCAAGTCTGAGGACATGAATAGCTTGGACCGAGGCGGCACCACCATCAGGGAGCTTTTTGAACTGGATTTAAGCTAGGCATAACACAGTGGTTCACATACAATACCGGGCCGGGTCCGACTTCAAAAGGTTAGAATTTGGTGAGAACAACAAGCGGTAAACTTACAGGATTGCCATGAAGAACACATAAGAAAGATCAGTACCTCCATGAAATCTCTTGAAAAAAGTACGGACGAAAAAAGAGCCGCAGGATGACTGTTTGCGTGTCCATTTATTAGCAAGGTTTAAATCTCCATAGAGTCGCCGGCGTAGTTCTATCCAGACAACTCCAATTCTGTCGAAGATGGACCCTCCGAGTGTGTGAGTAGTCCAAAATTAATTAAAATTCAATCACTATGCTTCAAGTGACTTCATATTTGCGGTTGCAAGCAATACAAAGAATTTATGCCATCCGGACACTCCCAGGTACAGGATCAATTTTTAAATAAGTCGCTTATCAACCAACGGTGATGAAAAAAAATAAGGTCGATCAATTCACACAAAAGAGTACCCTATTGCGCGTTGCAAAATAAATCTTTCCAGTAATATCTTTAAAGAATACTGTTTGCAAAAGAAACGCAACAAATTTCACCGAACGAACGAATTGAAACGGAAAAGAATTTTATGCCCTCCAACAAGAGTGACCTCTCTCCTCAGAGGCGCCGCGGATTGAGCATGATTATGGAAGAAAAATCTAGCACAAAGCACCAAAAGCTGGAAGGATGTAGGCAAACGATTGGCGCAAAAGATGCGTGATTCGGTATAAGCAATATGGAATGAACCACTTCGTCGGGCAGGGGGGGAGGAAAACTGGTTTTTCTACGAGGGGCCATATGAAAAACTCTGTTATACAAAAGAATGACAATAATGGTGATTGAAATGACGACCACTAATAACAAGAGAGCAGGGGTGTATGACGAGAAAAAAAAAAAAAGGTCAAAGTATTAAAACTACAGAGCAGAATGGAGTAGACGTACTACTATGAACTCGTTTTGCCTTGTCCGGGATATTAATGATTAGAGGTTATAATGTAAACAGCAAATGAGTATTCAATTCCCACATTCTAATCTGATTTATCGGGGGACCATCTTGACCTCTAATGCACAATGGCTGCCGTTTACTATTTAAAAATACCAAAGTGGTATATCATGAACCAGTGGACTCCATAAAAAAGAAAGAAGTGTTATTTTGCAGTAAATCTTTTAAAATATATCAATTGTATTTTAAAAAAACCATCAAGACCTCGAAAATAAAAAGGCGGTCACCGACGTATTGAATGTGACTAATTGCCATATATCCCGTACGAATTGATTCATAGGGGAAGGAGGATCGGCAACAAAAATGACACCTAATTTGTCATTATGGCATGGCCATCTGGAATAAAAAAATACGACTTTTATGTTTGCATAATAAAAAAATTACAATTCGACACATAAAACGTATTTTAATGGAATCTCGCTCTTTTAGGAGATTTTAGTCACGGATAAAGATGGGAAATGTATCCGTAGCGTCATAACGCCACTTTCATTTTTGACACTAAAAAGACCACAAATCTAAAAGGTAAAACAAAAAACAATTTCCCCATTAAGTTTCTGAGACAGGCTTCTATATTACTAAAAGTATCTTCTCTGAAGCCATATGCGCTTCGAGGTATCACAGTATATTAATTAATTCTACGCAACCACAGCGTCCTCTTGAAATATTGAATATGTTTAATTAATTGTAAAGATTATAAACAGATTTAGTTACTGCTATATAGGAAAACGCATGTCAGTACCTGGAATGTTGGTAGATAGAATTTCATCCTTGGCTCGAAGTGGCGGATTTCCACCAGGTTGTATACCGTTTTCATCTAATAATAATAAAAATAATAAAAGTATCCATATAAACAGATTATATAATACATAAATATATGATTCATAAAATGCATATAGATGAATAAATAAGCATAATTAAGCAACTACGAGGGTAATTTGAAACGCTACTCAGCTAATACCAAAGTCAACAAGAAGAAACAACAAAAACATTGCCATACTCTTACCTTGGAATGTATACTAGTTTAGGGCAGATTGATATTTAAAATTTTTGGATCTTTTACAGCTAATAATTATATGTCTATTTATAACGCCTTAATGGACGCTCACGGAGCGATTGCAAGCAGCTGGCTAAGCGCACATCCCTGTTGTAGTTGGTTGTAGTATCACCCATAACAGCTCCCGAATTGTTGCTTGGTCGACGAAGCAATTGAGACTATTTAGTATCTTGCCCAAGGACACATGTACGTTGGCCACGGTGCGGAGGGGCTCACTCACGATTCAACAATCTAATGATTACGAGTCCTGCGCCTTTCCACTGGATCACTCCTATGACGTTAAAGGGCAAGCATGATCTAGTAGGTAGAACGTCTGACTCATAATCTAGAGTTTGAGTTCGAATCCATCTGCGGCGAAAGTGTTGTGTACATGGGCAAGAAATACATCCCATGCTTAAATTTGCTCTTTAGTTAGAACTTGGGATGAAATGGGGCACATCGATAACCGCTGTAGCTAAATGCTTAACCAATGTGCCAGATTTATTGATGGTAATCTTTCGTAACAAATGTTAGGCCTATGGAGTTAATAAAGCTTGAGCTTAAATAGCTGAAAAACTTTAGTTTTCTTTGTAATGTTTTATTTTGTAAGCATAGATGACAAGTGTTTTGTAAATATTCTCTGATTGTTAGTATATTCATGTAATAATTCGCATTCAATGTGTAATATTTCGTCGAAATTGTTACTTTCTGAGAACGGCACAAAATTTACATTTAAACCTCAGTAGCATGTTGATTATTTGCCACCCTTCCAAAATGTTAAAAAGATACCTACAGATACATTTCAAATTCATTTTCTAATATGTTTAAGTGGAATTTGATGATAAACAAAGCCACAATCAGTTAATTGAAGGTACAATGTATAACGTGGTCTATTTTAAACCGTAGACATATAAATATCTCTTCCTCAATTGCCATCAGGTCAAAATGACAGACGGATATAGCGCTTGACATGTAAACGGAGAACTGGTTTCGATTACTGTTTTTTTTTTTAATTCTTTGGCCATATCCAAGGAAAGATTAATTGCGTACTCAGTCATCACGAGTACTAAGTAGTTTCTCAATCAATCAATCAATCAGCAGGTCACGCTTTGTGCCTGATTACTTTACTCTCACTTTTCAAGCCAAGTGCCAGTGCCGAAACTTTGGGAAGTTTTCATAACTTCATAAACCATTTTGAATGATGTTCACACAAATATAATATGCGCTAAACAAGTCCAGAAATAAATTCTAAGTCTTTTTTTATCATATTCGAAAAGTTATGTTCCTTAAATAATTTTGATCGTTTCCAACAACTTCTGGTAAACTGAACATTGGCAAACTATTGATAAGATATGTGGCCTCCTTCCTATGTGTCTAACATGGCATCCAATGTTTTTTCATCTTCAAGTCACAGATAATTGGATGCCAACAGATTTGTAAAAAATGCGACAAATGCTTGATATAAATTAGTGATAGATAATTGTGATTTGGGTTTGTAATGTGATGACTTATGTCTAGGTAGGTGGCACTTTCAAATTATTAAACTTTCACAGGATATCATTTTGGTCATTTTGCCCCCTCACTATTAAGACAACGGTCAGCATTGCACCTTAACATTAGTAAGCAAACTATTTAAGTATTACACTGCCAACAAAATTATACTTTTTTTCTGGTGACTTAATTAGATTTTAGAGTTGTTTTTAAATTTGGGATTGTTGATTTCAAAAATGGCATCAGTTTTCCCCTATCACGTTAAGTTTTTTTCTATGTCATATGGTGAAACCTCAGGGAACACTATAATAGAACATATATTTGTTCAATGAGCAAGGAGTGGAGGAGCAAGGACTGAGTTATATTTATGTTGTCTTAAAATATTGCACATTTTTTTTGGAATTTGATGAATAAAACAATTTCAGATAGTAACCCTTGTCATAGCAGGCTATTTTTGTAACATAAGTCTAACCGGTGGAGGGGGTTGTGCAATCCTTCATAGAATTTCCATACCGAACCCACTACGAACTTGATTGTGGTATCAATGGATAGCTATGGGTCTCCTCTATCCAGTGATACCAAAATAAGTACCAACATTTCCAGCAACTTGCTTCCATAACGTCATAATGCACGGCGCCCTCCCACAAATTTGGTGGATTTCAGTTTTGTGTGCAAAAGTATAGGAAGATTGTTTTTTTTTTCTTAAAAAAATCACACAAACGATCAATTTCTACTGTATTTTTGGCCAAAATAATAAAAGAAAGGCACATTTAACTTAAAAGCTCAATAACTTAAGCTCAATAACATGATAACTTTAACTGATAAGAGCAATTTTATGGTGTACCCAGTTTACACAGTAAAGTATAGAGATGTTTCACCAACCCGACCCCCAAGCCTCAACTTTGATGGTTTCCCTACCTCCAGGTAAGGTGGTGGTTCCGAAATGTTTTGCTAAAATGTGCTCAAAAGATCTAAAAGTGAGTACCTGAAGTAATTTTGCGACACAATCAAACCTTTTATGGCACCTGGAAAAAAACTCGGGGGGGGGTTGCAACAACAAATTTGTTCCATAAACATGGTAAGGCAAGTCTTCTTGCCAAATTAAGACTTAATCTGGTATGATTATTCTAGCAATATTTATGCATTTACCTTTTGACTTTGAATTGAGTTCATGCGATTTAGTAACTTTCTGGACTCATGTAATACCACTCTCACAGAAGTGGGGGAATACCATAGAGTTATTTGTTATGCAAAAACTAATGCTGTTTTTGAAACCAGCTACCCCAAATTACCTAGAATCAACTCTCAAACCAAAGTCACCAAAAACTCTGTTGGGCTGTGTTATCATTGTTGTGATTAAAATAGTGTATTTTATTTCTGTAGGTAACGTTTGAGAAGATTCCTAAAAAGACAAACATGTTTGCAAACTTGCAGAGAGAGAGAGAGAGAGAGAGAGAGAGAGAGAGGGGAGAGAGAGTGAGTGAGAGAGAGAGAGTGAGAGAGAGAGAGAGAGCTCTGCTATAAATAGCTGGGGATCTTCCGGGTATGATGAAAAATAAATATTGACAATAGTATGATGTTATGAATGTGCTTTCCTATTGAATATGACTGTTAGGCCACATTGATGCCTGATGCAACCGTAAGAGAATAGGGATAACAATATTATTTTGATCGTAGCAGTTTTAACAGGGAGTGTATAATAATGGAAGAGGAGAAGAGACTCATCCCGTTTGAGTGGGGCCTCGGTCCGGCTATCCCTTGCTGATTGAGGGCAGTATTCAAATGTTGGTGGACTTGATGAGGACCTGATAAGAGTGGTCCAAATTGCAACGTCAACAGCTTCATTGACGCTGTTACAGAGGATAAGAACTAAATGTAAGATAGAAAGTTATATTTATCTGATAAGTATTGCTTTATGTTTCATTGTTGGATATAACTTATCACAAGCAATGTTGTAGGACTTTAACTATAGTCGATTCGCGTGATACGTTCGTCCCCCTGGAGTTTTAGACCTATTCCAATAAGTCGGAGAGGGGCTATACCGGAAAATGAAAGAATTCAAATGCACGTGCCACACCGGATTATCTTGGAGGACACGCACTATAATAGGGTATTTCAGGCATTGATATTGCTCACAATAACATGATTAACATAAGTCCCTGCGCCTCATTGAATTTTTCACCTCCGCAAGAATGGTACGGGGTCACATATCAGATGAATTGAGTATAGTCTACTTACCTCATTATCATAACCATGCTATCCCAACACTACGCGGGGGCGCTATAACAGCGGCTCCTCGGATTTGTACGTACTGAATAATGAATTTCACAGGCCTGGTATTAATACCAGGAATTATAGTTATATATTTTGCTACCACATTATCTTAAAAGCTATTTTTGCTGCCGGCTTTGAAACCTAAAGAGCTTTAATATTTTGGGGGTTAAAAAGATTCTAATCTGTGGTCCGCATAAAAATGGACATTTGGGACAGACGGACTCGTAGAGGGAAAATTACATCCTGGACAGCAAATTTGGCATTGTCAAGAGACCTAAAACCCCTGGACGTCTTGAGCTACTGGACAACGTTATAATTATCTTCAAGACTGCTCCAAAAAGAGAAATGCAAGAAACACAGGGTTCGGCCCTGATCATTTATTGCATATCCGCCTTTTTGGATTTTTGACCAATTTTCCTACATTTTGTAGATTTCGAAACCAAAGACGAATTTTATCTTCAATTTTGTTAGTCTTAAAGTATTCCTTGTCTAATTATCTTTCATATAAAACATGCCAATGGCTTGTCTTCCACTTAATTTTCTTCTGATGACTATTTTTTGTATACACCTGATACACCTGATTGAGCATTTTGAGAAATTCAAGATGGCGTCGCCATAAATGAAAATTATCTATTCAACCCTATATTATCAAACTATGGAGTTACTAGATATACTATAGGAACTTGTTTTTCAAGTGTCTCAGATGATTGACCTTAATTCTTGAACCATACCCCTAAATTACACCAACTAAAAATCTCATGAAAGCTGAAATATTCCTAAAAAAGAATAAGTTAACTTAAATGTTTGGCCAAAAAAATCAATGTCTGTGTATTGAAAATATTGCTAAAGTATTGTTTCTAAAATCTGCCAGGCAGGCAAAATATTGTTTGAAAAATAGAAACAAATGCAAAGTTCACATGAGCTACCATTGAGTATTTGTCTTAGGATTTGTGGGTGATTTGTATGATATCTTCTTTTCCGCAAAATCCCCACTTTGGTCTTGAGCGATTTCCAAATCTAATATGCAGTCTGTGCGTCGCCCATTATGATACCTAAATGACATATGGCGGTTGTGTTTTGCTCTCTAGGCCTGAGTAATATTCCCCATGGTGTGCGTACTATGCATTTTTCTGAGCGTTAATCTACATCATCCTTGAACATTCGACTCAAAAAATAAAATTCCTTATGGTACAAATGTCCCGAATTTTGGAGAGTTCAGCTTTTATTTATTGAGGAATCCCAGACTCATCTGCTTTTCAATTAAGTATTTGTATTGTAGTGTGTACTGTGTACCAACGAATCAAACTGTTAGCTACTGGTGTTTACACAAAAAAGAAGGTTTACCAAAGAACATGTTATATTATGAATATAAAATGCGACACAAGGTACCGTTGCCAGTAAGTTGTGGGAACGAGGCTGAAATCAGATGAAAACTTACCTGTTTCGTCGCAGGTGTAATGGCAGTAACCTTGACAACAAACGGCTGTGGATAACGTTTTGCATATGAACTCATTCCCAGCACATGGAAGTCCTATGGGATCTGTAAAAAGAAATGATTAATTCCTGATGATAATTGAATCATAGGTATTTCAAGAAATCGAACTGACCAATGGGCGAGTTCTAACCAGCCCTCGTTTCTCCGAACAAAATAGAATCACACCCATGCGAGTGCAGAGGGGGCGCGCACACCCCGGGTGTCTAAAAGTCTTCTAAAAAGAGGAGAAAAAAGAAGAGGCATTGAAATAAGGATCAAATTGCGAAAAGAAACGCTTATTGTTTATTCATCTCCTGGAGGCTCACCGGAACTCTGCCCCTGGACCACGCGGCCCCTGTACCCCCTGCCATTGTGACTTGGATGTCCCCAGGACGCGTACCCATAATTTTTCTTAAATCATAAAATCGTCAAGGCGTGTACATCTACAACTAAACCACTTTGACTAAGTTTTACTTTCTTAAAACCAAATTCAGCAACACGATAATAGTAACAAAATAATGGCATGGTATTATTTCTTCAAACCAAGGCACAACAAACAAAAACTTGTCTAGGTGTTGTCCTGAGTAACTAGTTATGTCAGACTAACTTGGGCGACTAGTTGAATTATTTGGCTTTTAATTACAACGAAAAAAGTAGCCCTCCTTTAAAGTTACATACTTGCAGACAATGCAAGTATGTGACTTTTAAAGGACAGCTAATTTGGTCTTATATAGTAATAAAGCTAAACAAAAATTTGATGATACTTGAGCTTTTAAAACTCTAAATAATGTCAAATTTCAGTAAAATCTGCCTACAAAAGAATTTTAGTTTGAAACCCACGAAACAACGTTTGAAAAACAAGCCTAGAAAAGATTTAAACGAAAACTAATAATAAACCGTTTAATACATGTTCGTAATTAAAATACACACTAAGTGCCACAAACGCACAGTGAATTGAACTGTAGTTGGCCTAACACATGAACAAACACGAACTCGAATCACAATGACTATAGTGAAAGGTTAAACAAATTTAAATGCCTGGAGAAGGAAGTTCAAGTGCAAAGATACACACAGCCCCTTAAACTTGATACATGAATTTTATTTAACTTAAAAACATTGTTGAACCTTACACTATGAGCTATAGACATGTCACCTGAGGTTGCAATGAACAGCAATTAAAATTGCGATTTAATAAAAACATAAGAGCCAATTTAAATCACATTTCGTGACAAAATGTAATGTTTAAATCAAAAAACCAAAACAAAACCAACACAGATATGCCAAAACGAAAATGCAAAACAAAACTTCAGCAAAAATTGAAGAAACGGCATTGACCGCCAATTATTACTCAATTAGCAGAATAGAGAAAAAACAAAAAAGGTGAAGTTAATTGCTGATAAAACAAGAGTGTTCTTAAGTATTATAAAACAAACCCTCTTTCATCTCTAATAAATTTTGGCTTATAATAAATAAATTTAGCTTGAATTTATAAAGAATGACTAAATTTTCACAAAATGCAGGGTAAACTATGAAAACCAGGGAGCGACGGGTAGGAAAATTGCGTCCGTGTTGAATGAAGACCAACAGAAAAGTGACAAAATGGCGCTGCCGATGCGCCCGAGCAAGTTCACCAGAGAGATTCCTATTGGCTGAAAGAATGACAAACAGCGATGCATGGACAATTAATAGCCGCGTATTACCGAAGCCATGGAGATGAGTTAAAAAATGTATAGCAACTTGGGATTATACATTATTTCTGCACGGAGTAAAGTTCTTTTCTACCGCATTTGCGGCACAAAACTTTATTCAAAATAATATAATGCGTTGTTTCAGCATCATATCACAGTTTTGGTGATTATTTAAAACGAATTAATCACTTCATTTTATGTACACAATGTTGAACAAAAAATGATAACCTAGAGCAATTTTATAATAGAAACACAATAGGCAGTATTGCTTATCCAGCCATTTTAAAAATTTTTCAAAATCGATATTTTTGCATGGTTGTAAGGCTTTTATATACAAAAGCCATCACCCGAAATGATTAAGACCAAATCAGCTTCCTTATGGGTAAACAGAACGATTTTATAATTTAGCGTCGCCGGCGACGCGAAATTCAGCAGACGACGAAAATGGCGTTTAACACAAGAACACGGATGTTTCCCATGCTATGCACACTGTTTGATCGGTCTATAACCTTTGTGGTTTGTGTATCAGTGAGTACGAGTCAAAAATATGCATGTAATACACACATTTGTTGATTAAAGTTATGGAAAACTTAAAAGTTGGCCTCAAATTACCTAGAATTCTTTATCCTCACTAATCATGTCCATATCTGTTTTTGGGGTATATGGTTAATTTATGTGAAAATATATCTCTGTTCTTCCAATGCTTGACTATCATTTGAGAGCAATTGAAGAAATTTCATATTTTGTGGAAATGTGCCAGTGCCGCTTTATCCAGAAAAGGTTATTTCCAACCACATTGTTCTTCACGGTGGCTTGATTCAATTCAGAGATATAGAGTCTACAGGTAGTTTAATATTACAATATTGATTTGAGGGGGTAATGCTGGTGGGATCTTCCCATATCTCCTAGCTTTATACTAAGTATGAAAACACAACATATTTATTTGCCAATGTTTTGTAAAATACTTATCTTCCGGGGTACTCTTAACACTAAAAATGTATGGTAAATTAAGTAAAACTCTGTAAATATGTTGTTTAATCAAAACATGTGAGTCCCCCATGAGAGTGTGTCTTAGCTACCATGACAACATACAGGGAATAAACCGTGACCTTGTAGACGATGCTACTGGATATTGGTGATGAAATAGGCGATGCATTCATTACACAATGGAGAACATAATAGGACTCCCAGTTCGTGACACCGGCACATTTTTTAAATACTTGTTTAAAGAAATAGTCCACTCAATCTACGGTATGACCTGGACAAAATTGCTACAGAAGGTTTTCTTGCTGTAACTTGTTGTACAAACCCTCCCGAACAACATATCAAAAAGGTAGAAAAATTCTGTAGAGTTTTGCGCTGGTATTTCAACCCGTTTTCATGTGAGAGCTAAAAACATGACTTTCTTAGCCATATATGTGTAAAATTAATATCGGTCGACCAAAATGGGCTACATTTTCGCTCATAACTTCCAAACCAAATATCCTTTAGCCCTAAGATTTCACAGGGTAAATGAGAAAAATAGTAGCTTTCTTCAAAATCTTGGAGTATAGGGACGATGCTATTAGCGATCGGGCCACGGCCCTTTAACTCTTGAGTCTTTCTTGCTGTCCAACTAGGACCCGAGGTACTTGAGGTCTAACCTTTTTGAGTTGGATACCGTGTGTAGTGCGGATAGGTTGATGATTCTCTTCCTCATTGACGGTCATGTACAGGGTGTCCCAAAATAAATGCAATCCTCACAGTCGGTGCTATAATTTCAAATTTACTGAGAATTATTCAAATTTTATAACAGATTCTGAATGACGAACTTGTTTCGTACATCCTGTTCAATTTTTGTCTGATACGGTTAACTAGTTTTAAAAACAAAGGCTATTATGTAACCCGCTGTCAAATTACCCCATTCCAAGTTTGCCTTAGACCGTTGAAACAAGTTCACCTTGAAAAGTGGAATAAAATGTCTTTCAACTACAAAAATCTCCTGGTACTAATCCTGTCTGTTTTTAAAAAATAAATTACTAAAATAGTTGTTGTCATTGTTATATTATATCCACGGTCTTTCATTGTCTGTACAGTATTTTGCTCTACTCATATTTAGAATAGTAACTTAGTGACTTGGCCAAATTTTATCTCCAGTGGGTCTGACGAATCTGCGTGATGAATAATGTAAATTGCAGCGGAGGGATTAAACACCAAATGAATGGAAATGGTTGGGGCTATAATTTCAAAATTATTTTAATACTAAAATATTTGTACTTATTGTTTTATCCACGGTCTTTTATCGTCTGTGCAGTATTTTCCTCTACTCATATTGAGAATAGTAACTTAGCGACTTGGCCAAACTTAAATGTTTTATCTTCAGTGTGTCTGACAAATCCACGTGAATATTGCAAATTGCAGCGGAGGGATTAAATACCAAATAAATGGAAATGGCTTGAATGAATGTTGAAGACCATTATGATATAATATGTTATAATATGGACCATTTGATAGACACAAAAAAACAACACAAATAAACCACTGAAAACCAAACTTGAGTTACATCAAACACAATGTCAGAATTTTGTCATTGTGAACAGAGACCATTTTCCTTATTTGTCCAAGACATGGTATCTTTAAATGTTTTTAATATTAAATTATTTAGTTTACAAGGTTATACTGGGTTAATTGAACCTAACTTAAGTAGTAAGGATAAAGAAAGAGAAAGGATAAAAACAAAAACAGGCACCTGCATACTTTATGCCTTGATTGTGTATCCATCAGTCAAACTTGGAATGGGTTAAATTGTGGTTTACGTAATCGTCTTGGTTCTAAAACAGTGAAGCAAATCAGGTGAAATTTGAACAGTATGTTGAGAAAAGGATAGGCCGTACAGATATCTCGCAGCATTTCAACATTTGAAAAAAAGACGGGATTAGTACCAGGAGATTTTTGTAGTTAAAAGACGTTTTATTCAACTTTTCAAGGTGAACCTGCTTCAAGAATCTAATGCACACTTGGAATGGGGTAATTTGACAGCGGGTTACATAATAACCTTTGTTTTCAAAACTAGTGAACCGTATCGGACAAAAATTGGACAGGATGTAATACGCACATTTGTTGATTAAAGTTATGGAAAAACTAAAGTTGGCCTACAAAGGACCGAGATGTCTTTATCCTCATATCAATGTCCATATATGTTTGGAGGTATGTTATTTTATGGTTAAATATATCTATGTTCTTCCATTGGACTTAACATCATTTGAGAGCAATTGAAGAAATTTCATATTTTGTGGAAATGTGCCAGTGCCGCTTTAATCAGAAGTCTTATTTCCAACACATTGTTCCTTCACGTTGGCTGATTCAATTCAGAGATATAGAGTCTACAGGTAGTTTAATATTACAATATTGAATTGAGGGGGTATGCTGGTGGGATCTTCCCATATCTCCTAGCGCCCTTTATACTAAGTATGAAAACACAACATATTTATTTGCCAATGTTTGTAAAAGAATTACTTCCGGGGTAATCTTAACACTAAAAATGTATGGTAAATTAAGTAAACTCTGTAAATATAGGTTAATCAAAAATGTGAGTCCCCAGGAGACAGTGTCTTAGCTACCATACGAACACAGGGAATAAAACCGTCACATTGTAGCGACGATGCTACTGGATATTGGCGATGAAATATCGATGCAGTCTTACAACCAATGGAGAACATAATAGGACTCGCCAGTTCGTGACACCGGCACATTTTTTTTAAATCTTGTTTAACAAGAAATAGTCCACTCAATCTACGGTATGACCTGGACAAAATTGCTACAGAAGGTGTTCTTGCTGTCACTTGTTGTACAAACCCTCCGAACAACATATCAAAGGTAGAAAAAATCTGTAAGTTTTTGCGCTGGTATTTCAACCCGTTTTCATGTGAGAGCTAAAAACATGACTTTCTTAGCCATATATGTGTAAAATTAATATCGGCGACCAAAAGGGGCTACATTTTCGCTCATAACTTCCAAACCACAATCCTGTAGCCCTAGATTTCACGTGTAAATGAGAAAAAATATAGCTTTCTTCAAAATCTTGGAGTATAGGGACGATGCTATTAGCGATCGGGCCAACGGCCGTTAACTCTGGAGTCTTTCTTGCTGTCCAACTAGGACCCGAGGAACTTGAGGTCTAACCTTTTGAGTGGGTACCGTGGTCTGCCGGATAGGTTGATTGATTCTGTCCTGTGACGGTCATGTACAGGGTGTCCCAAAATAAATGCAATCCTCACAGTCGGGCTATAATTTCAAATTTACTGAGAATTATTCAAAATTTTATAACAGATTCTGAATGACTGAACTTGTTTCGTACATCCTGTTCAATTTTTGTCTGATACGGTTAACTAGTTTTGAAAACCCAAAGGCTATTATGTAACCCGCTGTCAAATTACCCCATTCCAAGTTTGCCTTAGACCGTTGAAAACAAGTTCACTGAAAAGTGGAATAAAATGTCTTAACTACAAAAATCCTAGGTTACTAATCCTGTCGGTTTTAATAAAAATAAATTACTAAAATAGTGTTGTCATTGTTATATTATATCCACGGTCTTTCATTGTCTGTACAGTATTTGGCTCTACTCATATTTAGAATAGTAATTAGTGGACTTGGCAAAATTTTATCTCCAGTGGGTCTGACGAATCTGCGTGATGAATAATGTAAATTGCAGCGGAGGGATTAAACACCAAATGAATGGAAATGGTTGGGGCTATAATTTCAAAATTTTGTTTGGGAGATCGGTTACTGCTAGTTACAGCAAGAAAACCTTCTGTAGCAATTTTGTCCAGGTGTACCTAGTATTTTTCATAGATTGAGTGGACTAAAAGAACAGACCTATCGTAATGAATCTATCGAAAAGTATTGAAAGAACATTTTTTTCATTAAGAATTAGGTAAATATATTTAGAAGTTCCCGTTATGTAGAATGCATAAAAACATTTGAATCCTCACTTATGAAAATGCAAAACTAGCCAATACACAGCGGGTTGGTTCTCATGGTTGTCCTCGTACCTGAAAAGGCAATTTTTATCTTTCATTGAAGGCAAAGATGCTGTCGAATATCGTTAGTTTACAAATGTGCTTTTATCTAAACTTGATCACCAACACAAACTAGATACTCACGCTGTCGTCGATAAACTTCAAAAAGCTCATCCTCTAATTCAGGTAACCGCCAAGAAAGAACAGATCCTATCCAAATAACCAGAAACAGCCCGCAGGTTCGGGTTAAAAGTGTTGACATCATATTGCTCGTGCCTTTAGTTTGGTTAAATCAGAGGACCACGACACCCAACACAACCTCTTAATGTCGAAGTGCTGCTTATATATGATAACAGGCACTATAAATGACTTTAAATTAAAGTGGTCATCACTTAAAACTCTTATCACGTGTCGCGAAGTAGTATTAATTTCAACCTTTCATAATTAAATGTAACAAAGCCCGCTAATCGGTCATGCATCATGGACTAGAATTAATAGCCTGTATGGAAACAAGTTAACCATTCAAATGACCTCTACAAACCAAATTAAAAACTTCACTTATGGAAATAAAGAGGTATGCAGTAAATGTATACATCCTGGGTGGTTAGAACTGAGACGCTCATTTTCTGGCTTACCTTGCTTTTGCAACCTCCCGACTGGGTAACTTAATTGCAGATTGATTAGGGATAGTTTGTAACAAACCTCCCCAAAACGCTTTTTTTTGGGGGGGCGGGCTCTGACTTCCCGAGAGTGTCTCCCCATTGCAAGATTCAAGGGTCCTTGGAAACCAGCGAGGGAGATAGATAGATGGTGAAATAGGGACGAACCCCCCCCCCCAACCCCCCCCTTAACACCAGTGAATTCATTCTTTCACGCAGAATAAGTAATTTTCTTAGATCGAATTTGCTCCTGCGATAGGCACAAAACTACACATAGGGTTATAAGCAGTGGCGTAACCAGCGGGGGGCAGGGGGGGGGCAGACTGCCCCCCGGACAACTAAAATGGGGACGGAGAAGCTAAAAAATGGGGACGAAAAGAAGGGGGAGAAGGGGAAAAAAGGGTCTACCGCGAGCGAAGACGAGCCGGGAAAAAAAAGGGGAAACTTCTTGAGTCTTGCCCCCCCCCCCCAGAGGCTCAGGTCTGGTTACGCGGCATGGTATAAGTTTAGATGTAATTAACGCCAATACGGAATATACTTAATGGTATAATATTACATGCACAAGTAACTGGAGAGGGAAAGGCAAGTATTCAAAAAGGACACTTTATGCTAATTAAAAACAGATCTTATACAATCTAATTTGCTAATCTTTTAAATTTGCCACCACCACCATAGTGAGCTCATATGATACAATTACAATATCTTGTTATTCTTTTATATGCGAGAAAAGCATTTGTGCGCATTTCATAGCAAAATGAAGATTCAAACGAAGCGGTATAATTCAAACTGAGAGGCAAAACTAAAACGTCTATATGCGAATCAATTAGGAGTGCGCATAGTCAATGCGGGACAAGACCAAAGATAGTTACAGCATGGTGCAAGCATCAAAAAAGTGATAAACTAAGAATCGCCATAAGCGAAACCGCCATACTGCACAATTGACCCTCTTAGAGATACTTCAATCTGATTAGGCATGTTAAAATCACATTACACACACAGATGCAGGAACAGAGGGGTATTGGAGGCAGATTTTCTAAAACACAGGGCGTGGCAAAGGCAATAAATTCTGCCTTTTCTTGATTCACCTGCAGCAGGTTATTTGACATCCAGGTGTTTATGTCAGATATACAGCTTGAAAGTTTTTGAAGATAGAATGTTCCAAAATGGGCCTGAATATCTGAATTAAACTCACAGAAAAGCTGAGTATCATCAGCTTACGAGTGAAAGTTAACATCACTGATTCCTAAAATGTCACCGACATGATGATAATACATTATAAAACCTTGCGGGCCTACAATTGAACGCTGAGGAACAGAGTAGTTGAAACTATGCTGCTTGGGACTTTTCATGATTAACCATCACTCGAGTACTTCTGTCAGTGATATATGATCTAAACCAGGGAAGAGTAGTATTTTTTTTGTCGAATGTCTGTGATACCATAATTGGTTTCAAGCCTTTTAATCAAAATATCATGGCCTTATTAGCATCCAGGCTTGGATGTAATTTCTAACCTGGAGAAAGGTGTCCTCAGAGGAAAGTTGAGATTTGTATGCAGATTGCAACGGCTCACCAAGATCATGATCGCCAACATGCTGTATTACCTGACGTCATGTTGCTTTCAATCAATTTGGCAATGAATTTCATATCATTGCCAACTGGCCTATATCTCTTAAGTAAACCATGATCCAAAGATATCTTCTTAGTACAGGGATAATGCTAGAATTCTTCACTGTTGAACCCTCGTCTTACCATTTCCATCCTCACACTCCAATATACAGTTTGAACCAAAATAATTGATTATATCTTCTCTAATACCAATTAAAATAATCAATTGCAAAATATAGCCAAATTTATAATACATCTTGTATTTTTTCTCAGAAACTTCGAAATCGCCTTATTTTTCCCATAGGCACGGCATGACAAAATTAAATTGATGCTATCAGCATATAAAGGTTTATTTGATTTAAGTATTATTAATTAATGAATTATTACCTCCTAGAAAGCAATAACTCCAAGATTAATTACTTTAATTTTTTAATTAGTAAAATAGCTTGATTTTTTCACATGACAATTGTTTAGTGCCGGGGGGAGGGGTTCCTAGGACCCAACCTAAATTATTAATTCCAATTAAGCCGTGGGCGATTTAAATTTTTTTGTATCGGGAGAAGTTATTCATAATCAGACAATTAGCAAAAAACTCTTTGAAGAAATTTGACTTGCGTAACCGAGAATCGCAAAAAATCCCCAATGTTTTATTACTATGGAACCACCCCCCCCCCCTTGGGCACTGAGATGTTAAACCCTGGCATATAGCAATTGCACACTCCAATCCTGTCTGCCAGTAGAGATTCATGTGAAATCTATCGTGCAAACCAAATATCAGATTCACAATATCAAAAATTCGTTCCAAATTTTAAGCCTCATGTTACAAATCAGTTCAGCAAAATGTTTTAGAGGAAAAGGGCGTAATGATGCGGTAATGATAACGGAAAGATCAATTCCGGAAAGAATTACAACGATCAGCTGACGATAGATAGGTTTCCAATGGATTTTTATATTTCTTTTTTTTTTCTGTCGCGACGTAATACATTTCAACCAACACCGATGTGAAACGGATTAATAGTACAAAATGGGCCTCATGGTCGATCCGTTTGGTAGAGTATGAAGTAATGGGACACTCGACGCTGCATGCAACCCTACTTTAACGCTCAATTCCCGTTATTTTTTTAATACAGGTACCCAAGCCGACGCGCTCCAGGGATTATGATTCCTATCCCTTGGGTGAACCTCATATTGTGTAAAAATAAAAAAGCATAACATCAATTATAGTAGTCTCGTAGTCACTCCACTCATCACTTTTTTATGGGATAGGTCAAACCTTTGTTTTAAATTCTTCAATTTTCGAAAATTTTTTTGATACCTGAACTTTTGATGGTGATAGACCTCATTTGTGTTGATTACTCAGTCCGAGGTCGCTTTCACTTTCACATGATATTTTAGAGACCTCCAGGGAGTCTATTCCTTTTATAAAGGGCCCACCATTTTTTCTAATGCGACTGAAGTTAGTTGTAATCTCAATTTTCAGTGAAAACAGCCATGCATATTTTTTTTAGTGTCATAGAATAAAACCGCCCTCCCTCCTCATTTTCAGCGGCCACTGCATTAGACCTAATAATTTTAAGTGGTCTAATCCTGTACCTTGCAGGCACCGTAGCGTGTACATTCTAACTAGTGTATCGAGAGATTTCACATCAATGCCCCTCAAAATTGAAATCCCTGTATGCTTATCTTCACACATATGTATATGCTTGAAATGTTTTCATTTATTTTGTACAATTTCTTTAAAATGGTTATATTTTTTTTAATTTTTCTTTTTTTATTTAAATTCAATTTATATTAAAACATAAGCACTTTATATTCACCTTTTGATTCACTGTTTAGTGTCCAACCTTATATGAATTGGCTATATATGATCCAATATGGATACGTGGAAATCTATCGGTGCGCCTTTCAAAATGCAATAGATGACTTCTTCTGGGATAGCACATATTCATCGTATGGTGATGTTTCCTCAATAAATAAACCCTAAACGTATTTATTATAATATTTCAACGTTTTGGGAATGGATTTATTGTACTCCTTGACCCAGATAACGTTAATTTTTATTTAAAAAGTAGCTCTTTAGGCTATGACATGTGATCACGATAATAAGAGAGTATTTTCAACGCGATGTCGGCCATTTTTTAATTGTTTATGTAAATTACTATAGTTTAAGAATTTATTGAACTTATTGACCCAGAAAACGTACATTTTAACAACAGTTGTCTTTCTAAGTGCTATATTAGGGGTTTTGCCTTTCAGATGGGGACCTTTTCGATTTCGTAAAGTGGTGGATTATGCAAATTGATTTAGTCATCACCTATTTTCACAAACTACAGAGTTCCCCCCCCCCCCAAAAAACCAATTACCCTAAAAGACCCCCAATTTCAGGTCTTTAATAAACATTTATGCAAAGTATTTAAAAAAAAATATTGTTTATTAGCTTTTCAAAACAGCAAACCCCGTTGAACTGGGGGTCCCAAATGACTGAGTTGATCCAAATTGAATGAAATCAGTTTTTCTTGTAACACGGACACTTGGTTTTCCACAAATTAGCATGTGTTTTGATGCCATTGCTTTTTTGAAGCTTGGATGGTAATTTTTTTGTCGACATGTATTGGTTGTTTATTCATTTGTCCGAGGAAAATTATTTTCAAAGGATATGCGCCCGGGGGGGGGGCACTTGTATTCAAAGGTGGATATGATGCGTGAACAAGAAAACGCGTAAAAAGGGTCTCTTTTTTCCAACAGGCGATGTACGCGCGTACATTGATTAGGGTGTCAAAAACAGCAAAATATGGAAAAAAGGGTATGTTTTTATCGTAACCCTGAAATTGTGATGTACGCGCGATCAAAATCATCAAAAATATTGTAATGTGGAAGTAAAACAACATGAGCAAAGCCAGATAATAAGGGTATATATCAACACAATGCATTGTTTACTTGTTTAGGTAGCAAAAACCGACAAAAAGACTTGTTTATGGTAGGAAAAACAGACAAAAATGCTTGTTTAGGGTATGTTGTTTAGTCGGTGGAAATTCTTGTTTAGGGTGCATTTCGGAAGTCCATGTTCACGCATCATATCCACCTTTGAATACAACTGCCCCCCCCCCCCGGGGATATGCGTTTTTTTTTTCTTCTGGCATTTACTTTTGTTTCACAGCTTGTCCGTGTTACAAGTAAACAAGCACGGATATCATTGAATAAAGGGATATCTCAGTCATTTAGGCCCCGATTTCAATGGGATTTGCTCTTTTGAAAAGCTAACAAACAATACTTTTTAAATATGTATAAATAATTTGCATAAATGTTTATTAAAGACCTGAAATTTGGCTCGCTTTTAGGTTAAAGTTTTTGGGACACTATACTACCCAATAGTCGATTTTAGCTAATATGACCACAAATGTTGTTATTCAGGTGTAGAAGTAATTATAGTCCGGCGTACTCGCAGTCCGGCGACAACGGTAAGGAATAGGGCACTCAATTTAGTTGATTCTTCACGCAACATTAGTTTCACACTTTATTCCATTATCGTCTATGGAGCTCGGACTATGGCTCCAGCCGAATTATAGTTGCTTTCACACCGGTTGGTGAAAATCCAACGCCCTTTATCACCTATTGGCACTAGAAATCCAATGACGTAAATGAAGAGTCAAACAGCTCCAGCTAAGACATTTGCGATGATTTAACAAGAAATGAACCGTACCACTTTTTCTGTGGTAGGGTAGGCCGTCAAATAAAACAAACCCTTTGTTTCCGCGAAAAACAAAACAAAATCATAGTGTTAAAAACAGGAAACTTACTGATGACTGTTGAAGTCAGAATAGCTTTTGCCTTCCGTTTTAAGTATCCTCGTATTTAAAGGTGCAACGAGTCTGTGAACGAGAGATTTGGGGGCATCCATATCTTGTGTCATATGTAGTAATTTCATATAGATATGACACCAAATAGATTTATTACTTGTTTTTGGCTACAGGAATGCCTTGGAAGTGAAAACAAAAGGCGATTTTTATTTGTATTGTATTTGCTCCTATAGTAAATTAGAAATTTCACAATTTTGTACCAAAAATAATTCTTAGCTGAATCCTTTCACATGGGGATATTTTTGATAGAAAGCTTTACATTAGTGCAAAAATCAGAATTTTCACAATTTAGGGACACCTGTTATGTGAATTTCTCGTTGCACCTTGATGTATTTAAACCTTATTATTCACTTCACAATACGTATCTTTACCTTTAGTACAATATCAGTCAAGGTCCATACACTCAGAAACACTAAAATCATAATTTGTCTGTTTGTACCCAATTTGTTCCCAAATTCAAAATGACTATTTTTGTCTCTAAGTTGCTAGTGCTAGGTCATATCAACGCCTTACATTACTGTTCTTTGTGAAAAACAGACACTGATCATTTTAAAGTGGTCTTGAAGATGCCATTTAATAACATTGCATAAAAATCGGGATATCTTGATAATACGGCATATTAAGCTTATACCACTTTACATTTTGAATAAATCGCTGATAGTGGCTTTAACTGCTTACAAAACAACATCAGTCCTATATGGCAGGTTCAACATAAGTTTACAGTTAAGAGTCACCACACTTTTTTTAATTGTGAACATTGTGAACAAAATCGGTAAAAGAATTATTTCAAAATGGTTTCAAAAAGGGTAATTGGGTGACAACAAAATTTAAAAATAGTCATTCAGTAAGATCCACAGTAGTATATTTTGTTCCAAATTGTGAACATTGGAAAAGTTGGTAAAAGAATTATTTCAAAATGGATTTAAAAGGGGCAACTGGGTGACAGCAAAACATTAAAAAGGTGTTGAAAATAGTCTTTCAGTGGGAGGTATACATCAGTCACGTCACATATTCTCAGTGTGTGGCCACAGTCTTTCAAAATGTTCAATATGGTTGAAAAAATCTCTCATAATTCTCCAATAATAACTTAAATAAGAAAGTCATGGACCAACCTGAAGTGTTTGAAGGAAAAAAACTCTGATGACTTTTTTCTTGCATTTCAATTGTGCAATCCAAGCCATTGGAATAAAACACTCCGGAGTGGTTTTATTACTTAATTTACACACAAAGAAACTGTTTTGGGCTTATTCACTTCAGGTGAGGACTTTCACATATAAAAGCTATACAACCATGGAAAACCGCATTAAAAATGAGGGCGCCCTATATGCAAAATGTGCCAATGCTACTTCAAAGGGCAGAGTTCAACAAGGAAATATGCATAAATAAATGTCTTTAAATATCCCATGCTTGCAATTGAAAAAAATACTAATGAATAGTTTATCTGTATTGTTAGTGATGCACATCACACCATATTATACCTGCACTCTTGGTCCTTATAGCACATACGGCACAGTGGCGTAACCAATAGGGGTCAAGGGGTAGAGGTCCCCCTTGAAAAAAAATAGGTAAAATCGGATTGGGACAATCAGGCAAACTCGACCGTTTTTTACCTTATTTACCCTACGATCGGGACGACTCTTCCATCCCTCTGGACTTTTCGTCCATTCTCCGATAAAGTGTTCAAAAAGTCGTTTTAATGTCGCTCACAGTCATGCATAGTTTAAAGCTTGTTTTGACCGTTAAGAATGAATGTTTATTAATATAAATTATACTTAGGAGTTATGTTTTAACAAGAATAGTCTTTTAACAAGAATAGTCTTTTAAAAAGACAACCATCGCTTAGCGAGGATGTTAGTACTTAATACTCAGAGATCATAGGAAACCCCCTTGTATACAGTATTAGAGAGATAATATAACCACAGTATAAATTTCAACCATACTCATGCGTCAACCTTTAATTTTGAAATACCACTGGTTTGAAAATGCCAGCCTTTATACAGCCATATCCATTTCATAAGTAAGTGCCCCCTGTTATCAAATAGATTCTAAATATTTTAACTACAGTCCATTGCACCGAGATTACAAAATTCACTTACAGGAAACAAGTTTCAAAACAATGCTTGACACTATGAGGCAATGAAGTATAAACTCCTGTGGCACAGTTCAATAGCTTTCATTCACAAGCGTATTTAGAAAACACACCCCTGAGTGTTGTGTATAATATATGATACCTAGAATACACAAGATCAGTTCATGTCAATGCATGTACAAGTACAACCCACTGAACTGTGCCCTTGGTTGATGAGCATATTGTAAGTCATAGTGTGTGCTATCTGGGCATTGTACACACAATGGTACTCTCAAAACCATGGGTCATATCATCCATTACATGTCAATGAACTGAGAAGTTATCCACTGTGATGGGTGCGCTATCATCCAATCAAAAGTTTTGTTTCTTGCTGCTTAGGAATATATAGGCATATATACCATGTCCTTAATTCTTAAAATAATTGGAACCAGAGGACTTTGCACTGCTACATGAGACAACCACCCAACTCTGTGCATGACTGTGATATTCTGCCAATCATTTGCTTGCTACACATATGCTAGGGTAACTTGCAATGTAGTGGCTTTTATCTATTCCGATTTTATACCATCTTCGATGGAAAAATGATCCGGACTAGAAGTTGTAACCGGATGAGAAAGTATCAAGCAATAAGGCCCTATGCCCTAATTATTAAGTTCAAAACATGTTAATATTGGATTATTAAAATTTCGCAAGAGTTCTCTGAGAGCATGTCGCCAATATCGCAGCCAGATACGTTACCATAATTCTAATGGATACAAAATTGCTAAAAATAACGAAATACCAATGTTCCAATATGTGATAAATCGAAAAGAAGTCAATGTTATATTATACATGTTTTGCATAAACATCTGGTTTCAAAGTAACAATTTCCAGCCCTAGTAATGAAAGAATCCTTCATGTTACATTCATACCGCGCCAGATACGTTACCTCCCTCCTGCTACGCTCTTGCAAAACGGCGTGATACATAAAGTCGAATACTACACCATGCTTTAGTATGAAGGTAATACCTGATAAGGTATAGAGACTAAGTCGGTGAAGCACGTACTTTCATCAAGAACAGCACGACTAAGAAAAAGGCCGGCCAGATACGTTACTTAAGTGTTAACGTTAGGCAATATACTAAAAATCGGATATTTTTTTTACGATCACCCATGCCTTGTTCCGTGTTCTGAGAATATTAAAGTTTTCGATTTTCAATGATTTCAGGAATTCCTTAATGTTGATATTTGGCCATTTTGGAGACCAAACTTGAACACTTTATTGGAGAATTAAGAAATAAAGGGTATTGCAGTATCATTTATGGGCGAATAATGTGTCCGAGGTCGGAAAAACTGAATAATGGGCGAGGCGCAGCCGAGCCCATTATTTTAAAGTTTTTCTGACCGAGGATACATTATGAGCCCATAAATGACACTGCAAACCGTTTATTTCTATTCTATTACCTAAAACAGCTTGATTTAATAAGAAAATGCTTTGGCGACCCATTATTGCAGAATAATGGGCAGTGAACTAACCAATCAGAATGCTGCATTTTCAATAATGGGCAGCAAAGGTAATAGAATGGCCCTTTTTCTCCCTCAGGATCACAAGGCTGCCTACGTCATTGGATAGACAAAGTTGAATTGACAGGGAGATTCCCTTAGGTCAGAAAAGCACACATTTCTATGAACGTCGGAATTGTGAAAGCTTGTGAAGCTATGAACTAGCGGATGTTATTGTCATATAAAACGCCTCTACCACAGCTTGTGAAGCTATGAACTAGCGGATGTTATTGTCATATAAAACGCCTCTAGCTTATTACTAGTAACTCTATTCACAGTTGTTATTTAAAGGTTGCGTGCAGACCACCCAACAGAACTTTGACTTACCAATCTGGATTTTATCTCGTATGCTAAATATCTATAACTTTAGAACCCTGCCTAGCCGCTTTGTGTTTTCCCCGCGAACGTGTACAACTATTAGTCGACGAATTTCCAGCATCGGAAAGCCCGTTGATGTTTTCACCATGGCTGACAACCCTCAATTGGCTCAATCAAGGTTGGTCAGAAGATATGTTTTCCGTTTTCAATATTAATAATTCGTTCAATACCGCCCTTTACAATCAAACACTGTCCTATTCCTATTCTGACGAAGATTCGTGGCGTTTCAAAGAAGGCGAAATATACATCATACTTCTGAAGCTGAAAATAATAGTGTGATCAGCGACTCGGGAAGAATTTCCTTCCCTCAATCAATCTCAACTAAAAATTCCACTGGACTCTGACGGTACATTTTAACTTTAGTTTTTACGGGACGTAGGACATGATAGAAGCGAGAATTGCACATTGAGAGATATTGTGTCCCAGTAACACAACTTCCTAAAAGTGTACGGTCTTGCATAACCCCGAATCTCATGGACAACACCATCTCCAAAGACTCCAAAAACCTGACTGTACTCTAAAACCTAAAAACTTTCAAAGCGGGACAACAATGAATATTTTTTGGGAAAATACCTGATGGACCATCCGTATTTCTGTTTGTCCAATTGGAATCAAATATGAGCTTTTACGTCAGAAAGCAAAAGCCGTAAATGAAATATTTAGAGTGTCAAACGTTGGAACTTAAATTACGACATTTTCGTAACCGACGTGGATTCTCCAATAGTTTCAAGTAGGCCTACAAAGGAGTTATTTTTTTGCTCCTACACCACCAATTCCCAGACGATTAACCGAAATCGCCAGACCCAAGTGCGTTGACGACAAAATTTAACAGATCCCCACCTCCTCAACCGTTCAAGCCATCACTATCAATCAACCAAACTGGTAGTTTAATTCTTCCTTCACTCAAAACAGCTTATAACATGGTTCCACACAGCTCTTACGAGACACGAGGACTTCCAATTAAAAAAATACTTGTATGATCCAATGGCTTTAGATCTCACCTGAGTGAATAAGCCGAATATCCGTCCGTTATCATGTAATAAGGTAGCGGTCATATTTAATGGCCGGGAGGATGGGATTTAACTTTTTTTCGGCCAAAATTTTCGCGTTCCCCCCCCCCCCCCCCCCGCCCCCCTCGCTCCGTTCAAAATTCACACTCCCCCCCTTGATCATGCGATATGCCCCCCAATTTAAAAAACTTCATGTTCCCCCTCTCGTACTGATGAAAAATTTCACGTTCCCTTTCAACACACGTTCCCCCTCTCTCTTACAAAAATTTATCGGGTTCCCCCTCAAATTCCCCATCCCCCCCTGGCGTAAATGACCCCCTCCATAAGTCCATTAAGGTGATGATTTAGAATTTTTCTGTCGTTGCCGACAGACGATTACCATAGCGATTACCCTTACCTCTTCCTATTCTGCCTTGCAGCAAAATACTACTCTCAGTGAAATAATTGCTTCGTACTATTATTGATAGATCAAAATTAAATAATTGCAATCAGTGTGGTCGTGTCCTCTCATAGCAAATCCCCAGCTAAACAAAGTTTTTCTAGGCCCCCCCCCTCGTGAAAAACCAGTTTGCCCCCTGCGAGAAGTGGTTCATTCCACATTGTTTACGTAGCACGCATTTTAGGCGCCAATCGGAATGCCTGCATTCGTCCATCTTTGTGTGCTTTGGTGCTCTGATTGTTTTCTTCATAATCATACTCAATCCGCCTCTGAGGAGAAAGGACACTCCTTGTGGGGAGGGAAAATTCTTTTCGTTCATCGTTCGTTCGTGTGGGAATTTGGTTGCGTTTCGTTTGGTCCAACCGTCATTCTTTAAAGATATTATCTGGAAGATTTATGTTGCAAACACGCAATATGGGTCCTATATTCTGCGATTGATCGTCCTTTTCATTTCCACCGTTCGTTGAAAGCGGGCGCTTAATTTTAACTGATTCCTGTACCTGGATTTACGGATAGGCAAAATTCTTTGTATTTGCTTCAACCTCAAATATGAGTCACTGGAATAGTGATTGAATTTTAATTAATTTTGGGACGTACTCACCAACCGGAGGTCATCTCGAACGAATTGGAGTTTTCTGGGTAGAACTACGCCGGCGACTCTATGGTAGAGTTAACCTGCAATAAATGACACGTTTCAAAACAGTCACCTAGCGGATCTTTTCATCCGTACTTTTTCAAAAGAATTCATGGAGGTAACTGATCTGTCTTAAGTTGTTCTTCATAGTCATCCTGTAAGTTAACCTCTTGTTGTTCGTCGTCACCACATCTAACCTGCTGATTCGGAAACCGCCCGGTATTGTATGTGAACCACGGTGTTCTTTCCTAAGCTTAAATCCATTTTCAAAAGCGTCAACGTGCCGCATCCAAGCTATTCATTCCTCAGACTAGCTTAGACTGCTAACGAGAGGTGTTTAAGTTATTTTTCCTATTCATATGACGTAACAGATGTTTTAATGGCATATCCTTCATAGTTTAACGTAGTTTTTTTTCAATGCGAATTTTGGTTTCATCAACTTTCATTGCTGTTTCGTTTCCGCCTCGTACATAATTACTGTGCAATTGGACCTAGGCAATTTAATCATAGTTGGTTACGCGTAACGCGATTGCATTCGATATTATGGGTTTTGGGTTTTTATTCTGTAGCAAGCCTGATTGATTCCATCACCTAACTCATTCATTAGTTGGTTTTCGGTGGCTTCAACGATGTTGAACAGGTTTTTTGTCCATCCTACTGATTCAGATCAGTTGCAACATAATGAGTGTTTCCTCGAACTTTCGCATTACTAATTCCTTTATAATTAGTATGTCCCTTTCGGCATTCAGTTGCATCATTTCGTTTTCTTCTTTGTTTTTTCATTATTTCATCATTAGTTCTTTTTATACTTGTTTAAAACAAATTTTTTTATTTTTTTTGAAAAAAACAGTTTTTAAATTTGCATTGGCGTGCATACCTTGTGGTCTCAATACATTTTAAGCATTGTCCAGCATTTTCCTTTTATTATAATTTGTCCCTGCTCCCTCAGTAGGGCTAAACCACATTTCACAAACCATCAAAATTTCATACAGTACCCTTTTGCTATGGTTTAACAGGCATTAACCGCTTCAGTGTGTATTGGTACGATCGGAATTCAATGAAATTTCTGAATCAAATGTGTTGGTAATGTCCCTTTCCTTGAAACTGAAAACAAATATATCTTAATGTTTTCATTCCGGTACATATAAACATGCATTTGAAATCGGGAAGGATACCTAACCCATATAATGTATGTGGTTTTTTTTAATGCATTTACTAATATTGCACGTTTTTTATTTCCGCAAATTGCTTTAATAATTGAAATCTCTTTTTTGGTTTTAAAAAAATCCATTTTTTTTCCTTCAAACCAAGTTCCATTTAATACTTTTCTGTGTGTCAAGTGTCCCTACCACCCATATTTCTCTTGTGGTTCTCCTTGAGTGCTGGTATGCTCACGATTTTTTTCATCAGCACTGTACCCATTTGGCCTAGTCTAAAGTTTACGGTTTTTATCCGTATATGTGTGCTATGGTAACTAGGACACTCTTTCATGGGTGACAACTCAGTTTGTTTTTTTCTTTACAAATCGGTGTGAATATAGTGCAGGGGGAACCAAAAATTTGGAGTCCATGTAGTGTCGGCATCGGATTAAGCGTGAAAACTATTTTCTTACCGCACTGTAGTATGATTGTTACTGTACAAACTTCTATAAAACTTATACACCGGTAAGCGGCCGTTTAAGGGGGTTTTTCATTCATTGTGTTAAACCATTTTATAATAACATAATACTATACAGTGCTTTGGAGCACTTTATACACCGAGGCTCGAAGCGCTATAGTAGAGTCATAAAATACTAAACATGTGGTCATAAAGCCAGGAACGCATGATAATCAAGTACAATACATCACCAAACTCTATAGTAAATAGAGATTTTTTTGTGAGAGTTTAAAATTGACACCAAAATCCTGTGATTCTCTGATATGATGATGTAAATTGTTCCAAGCTCAGTTTTCACATGGTAATGGGGTGCATTGATTTGTGTTTGTGTGGGGTCGTTCACCCGTTTTGGCTACGTTTTCACATTATGCGAAATGGCAACCAGGCCTATAGATTTTGCCGTTCGTGTGTCCTGACGTTTTGTTATTGCAAATATGTTTGTACTTGTTTTTATTGTTTGTAATGGATTCGGTCACCATCGCATCGCATTACGTCTTATATGCTTTTGTGTTTTCTTTCATAATTTTCCCCCCCTTTTTAGTTGGGGTTTTTTAACTTGCATTATTTCGCGCACTAAAATCTCCTTGGGTTCTTACGTTTTTTCTTCTAAACGTTTTTTTTTCTGAAACGACCGTTGTTTTGGAAGCTTATTCTAACGCGATGCCTTCATCCACTTGCATGATAGCATTGAGTGACTGTGGTTTTATACTTTTTACAACCCTTAATTTGACGTGAGAAGGCAAACTGGTCGTTGATGCGTTTCAGTTCAAGTTTCTTCATTCTTTCAAGTTAACCCCCTCCTGTGCTATAAGATCAAACTTAAATTATTTTGTTCATTTACTTGTTATGTGTCAGATTTGCCACGGTTAGGTTCATTTCGTTTGCGCCATTTGTTCAAGTCCTCATATTTTTTTTTCTTCTTTCGACTTTCCTTTTGTCGGTATTTTCATTTTTTTTTTTTTTTGGGTGAGGAATGCGCAGTGATGTGTCCGTATTCGGGGTTGTTCTGTTTAAGTAAAAGTTAATTTTGGCCATATGAATGATTTATGAATTTGTTAAATCATAACGTAAAAAAATAAGATTTTGGTCATGTCTGGATCAAGTATCGTATCCTAACATACTCTACACAGCTACAGGTGATAATCAACGCAGCCCTAATTAAGACAAAATCGGTTTTAGGTCAGATTTTGTTTTTTTTGTCCCGACGGACACTATAACAATGATAATTGAATTTGCTAAACGCATAGCATGAGGGTACAGTGACCTCCAAATAACTTACAGTGAATAATTATGACATAGAATAACCATTACGTCATATATACCAGACAGAAACATATATGTGGTATGTAGAAAAATCAGTGGGCGAGGGCATTTTCAGCAATGGCTGCAAACCACGTTATCGCTTTGCACGTCCATTGATATTCTTTACCTTATTCATTAAGTCCACATTATACTAGACACGTGTCGCATGTAAGGGATTTGCGGCTCAACGCTAAAAATACTTTTGGTCGGATATATTAGGCCTATTTATAATGGTCATGCTTTCTTTTCATGGTATGGTAAAGGAGGGAAAGTGATGCATGATAATGGCTTTGACATCATAAACTTTCTCTCACCGGTAACATTCAATCATTTGGGAAATGCGTACTATACTGTTCAGTCTGTTCACATAATTCTCCAGCCTTGTCACTCCATATCTATATGCTGGCGCTTCACCATTTTTGCTTGCCCGTTTCCTTGTCTTCGGGTGGGGGGGGGGGGATTAAAGGCAAGTCCTGCAGAAGACTTCAGTAACTTGGTTGGCGTTTAATGATTATTTTTCTTTGCTTTATATAACAATAGCCCCGTCAGGCTTCTTTTATGAATAGAATTTCAGTTGAGTATATTATTTAATTTTTGAAGATATATCATAAAAGTGATTTTTCAGATAAGAACATGTACAATTTCATGATGCAATTCCCACAAGTAAATCATTCCGCCTTTGATATTTCCTAAAATACAATTGAGTCGAGGGCAGGTTTACCCCTGGCAGGCCTCGGGATTTCCCCCAGCCGGTGCTGCTTACAAACAATTTATGGTGCCAATATTGTTCACCCTCTAGGGCACGTACCCAAGGGGGGCTACGGAATTCCCTGCCTATGTTCAATAGAATTGCATCTAAGCCCTAGTATATGAATAAATGCAAACATCTAAAAATTCCAAGCTTGATATTTCATAATACAATTGAGTCTAGGGCAGGTTTACCCAGGCCGGCCTCGTCTTTCCCAGCCGTGCTGCTTTGTATTGCCAATATGTACACCTCCGGGCCGGTTTACCCGGAGGGGCTACGGATTTTCCTTGCTATTTCTCGTGTGGGTAAATACAACAAAATTGCTCTAATCCTAGTATATTACTTATACAGGTTAGTAGGAGTGTAGACCTTTCACAGCTCCTGATGCGATATGTAATGATTCTATCGCTTGCATAATGATTGGAATAAACTCTCTCCTCATTGGATTGAACTGCACTACGCAAAATGTTTGGTAGTCCTATCGCACTTTCCTTTTCTGGGGGGCAACAAGTTTTTCATAGGCCCCGCGTAGAAAAACCAGTTGCCCCCCTTTCAGAGAAGTGTTCATGTCCACATTGTTTACCGTAGCAACGCATTTTATGCGCCAATCGTATGCTTGCATTCGTCATCTTTGTGCTTTGTGTTTGGGGGGGGGGGGGGGGCCTGATTGTTCTTCATAGTCATAGCTCAATCCGCCTCTGAGGAGAAAGGACACCTTTGGAGGGAAAACATTCTTTTCCCACCCTCCCACCAAAATTCATTATAGTCCTATCCTGCATCCCTCATCCGTAATTTTTTCTTTTGAAATTCTTTATTCAACAGGGGTCTTTACTATAGTTTTTATGTTAAACTTTGGTATTGGAATTATTATGGGGCATGTTAGATGTGTGTATATTACATTTTTTTCAAAGTTCTATAACTTATAAAATTGTTCTAAATGCAGAGTGGGTTTGGGTTATATGATTATTTGTCTTATTGCTGTATAACATAGAAAGCCAAGCCACGGCAGCTTCTTTATATGCAAGAATTTCAGTTTGAGGATATTATTTCTTTGAAGCTATATCATAAAAGTGAATTTTTCAGATAAGAACATTACATTTCATGATGCATTACACGCTAAATCCATTCCAGCTTTGATATTTCAAAAATACATTGAGTCTAGGGCATGTTTACCCAGGCAGGCCTCGGGATTTTCCAGCCGGTTGCTGCTTACCACATGTATTGCAAATATTGTTCACCTCTAGTGCACGGTTACCCAGGGGGGCTACGTGAATTTTTCCCTGCTATGTTTCAAATAGAAATATTCATCTATCCTAGTATATATAATGCAAACTCCCTAAAACAATTCCAGCTTGATATTTCAATAAAGACAATTGAGTCTAGGGCAGGTTTAACCCCAGCAGGCCCGTGATTTCCCAGCCGTGCGGTTCTAGGTAAGTGCCAATATTGTACACCTCCAGGGCACGGTTACCCGGAGGGGCTACGGATTTCCTTGCTATATCTCGTGTGGTAAATACACAAAAATTTGCATCTAATCCTAGTATATGACTTATACAAGAGTTAGTAGGATTGTCAGAACTTTCAAGCTCCTGATGCTATATGTACATGTCGTCGGCTGAATTTGCAAGACCAACGTAAGTGTCATTTTTGTCGAAATTGAGTTTTGGTGAATTTTGATAGAGGAATTATCGCGCATATTTAAACTATGTGTGAAGATGGGTAAGTGATTAAAAAAGTTTTAATTAGAAAAAGAAGATAACGTATGTGCAAATTCCCTTTTTCCGCTTAATGCAAGACCAACGTAACGTAAGTGGCACTTACGTTTATCTTGCTTGAGCAAATGTTTGCCCCGCCCCCTTGTTTGCCCCTTTTCAGTGCCAGAACCAACGTGAGTGGCACTTACGTTGGTCTGCATTACATATTTCCCCTTTTCAGGCAAGACCAACGTAAGTGGCACTTACGTTGGTCTTGCATTAACATCTTTTGGCCCCTTTTTCAGTGCAAGACCAACGTAAGTGCCACTTTACGTGGTCTTGCATTAAACATTTTTTTCAGTGCAAGACGCAACGTAAGTGGCACTTAGTTGGTCTTGCATTAAGCATTTTTTGCACCTTTTCAGTGCAAGTCCAACGTAAGTGGCACTTCCGTTGGTCTTTCCATTAAGCATTTGTGGAACTTGTCAGTGCAAGACCAACGGAAGTGCCACTTACGTTGGTGTCAAGGTTGGTCTTGCATTAAACACTTTTTTTGTTTTTATTAATATTATTATTACGTTGGTCTTGCACTAACTAGAAAAATACGATTTCACGTTACGTTCTCTTCTTTGTAAATAATATTTAATTACGTTTGTCAAGTAGAAATTATTTAAATTTTAATATCATACAATACATTCCTATTGTAATACCTTGCTATAATTATGGGACACAAAACCACCTAATCAAAATCCATAGAAACACAAACATGGTCTTCTCAAAATTATAGTCAAACTGCACTTACGTTAGTCCTGCATTCAGCCGAAGATGTATTCTATCGCTTGCATAAAGTTTGGAATAAACTCTCTCCTCAGTGGATTGAACTGCACTGCAATTTTTGGTAGTCCATATCTCATTTTCTCTGTCTGGGGGCTAACCGGATAATGGATACTTGCAACTTGGAGCACCGTGTTAATTGGGCTTTATCGTATTTTACATGTACCATACGGTTTATAACCCCTTGTCTAACTTATGAGGGAGGGGTTGTTGCATCCACAACCCCCTCCCCCCGGTGACAAAAAAATGTGCAATATTTTGTCGCAAAATGATTTGTGGTAATCGTTTTACATCCGGTTCGCACATTGTAGGGTTACGCCGGGGGGGGGTTGTTACCGCTCTCTTCTATTCTTTTCGACCAACCAAAACCCGGTGTGTCAAAATGAGTTAATGTAATTACCAATTCACACATTTTATGCTCCGCTTTAACCGCCTATCTTACTGTGTAAATTGGTACACCATAAAATTGATCTTATACAGGAAAAGGTTGTGATTCTTTTGAGCGAAAAAGTCATTTAAGTTAAATTTGTGTTTCTCTTTCTATTTTGAACTTTTCACAAATTTCTGGGTAACATTTGATCGTTATGTGATGTGTAGCCAAAAGTCATATGTTCCAATACTTTTGGACAACAAAATCGATTTTAAGTTAAAAATTTTGCAAAGGATGCTATGCATTGGGACTAATAGAAGCACACGGTGCTGGGAACTGTTGGCTGCTTATTTCGGCATCTGGATAAAGGGGGACCTATTATAGCATCCACATGCCCATTGATACCAGAATCCAAGGTCATTATGGTCGGTCTGGTGTATGGAAAAGAAGAGTGGTAATAGCCAAAAACTATATTGGGCCGCAACACCCTCGCTGCCGCTGGTTTAGGTGGTCACAAAAATGGCCTAGTTAAACGAGGGTTTTTTATTGTTAATATTTTAATATGTGGTTAACATTACTATTATTGTTTATGTTTAGTTATTTTTCCTTCTTTTTGCTCTTTTTGCGTTGGTCTACACGAGTGATGTACGTAAAATATTCAGCAACTTAGAATTTGTTGAAATAAGTCGGGTTAAACCATTACATTGTGCGCCTGAATCTTTCTTAAGCCAACATCTGCGTCTTTGGAGAGCTTGAATTTCGGTAACCCTGCCGAAGTCCCAATTTACGTAAGTCCGAAAAGATTATCCCATGGATTATCACTTACCGATTTGTTTAGGTGCTTGTTCAACGTACGTGCAAATTAATAGGTGATTTTAATATTCAAACAAATACATGACGCTTTTTGATACACTAAAAAAATTGACAAATTCAATAACATTTTGGAAATTTATTTTTCAGTAAAGAGGAAAACAGACAAAAAAAATTAGAAAGTTTATAAGTTTAAAAGGCCATGAGAAAGTTCAAATATTACTTTTGTAAAGGCCAAAAACAAAACAAAATAACACAAGCATTGGTTTGGTGGAAAAGTTTGGATGTTGACATTTTTTAACAACCGCAATTGTTTTAAAATTTAAAAAGGCCTGTAAAAACATTTACAATATTCATCACTCAGCAATCGCCTGTTCAAAATCAATAGTATATCGTTCCGTCTTTGTTGTTAACAATTGGTTAAGTAGCAGAGTACGTCTTCGGACTTAAAACAAATTCTGACTTTGGTAGGAATGCGTGAATTTCAGTCTTCAGACGAAATCCGAACCATTTATTTTTCTTGTAGTAATAATTAAACGACAACCTAATGTTTCTTTATAGTGATACCCATTAAGATTCAAAACAAGTTTCACAGTTTACCTCTTTTACAGTTGAATTTTCACACGTTCTGGGTCGTTGGCCTGTCATCATTGTTTCCTTTTGTTTCTTGATTGGCACTTTTACATTTTAGTCATAATATGCCTGGAAAATTCAACATGAAAATTACAGTATTTCCAAATTACAGGCAAATACTGTCATTTCCTAAATCTTTTTACAGTATTTACTGTAAAGTGCACTGTAATTTTTTACAGTGTATATGGCAAGATTCCTGCCATGGATTTTTCGATTTTTTACGTGTCACAAGTGCTTAAAAATAAAAGAGACCTTTTGTATTGGCGCAAAGAACTGCGAATACTTTTTAAATACAAAACACGTCGATCCATTGCCAATTAATCTTGATTTGTTTACATTTAGGGGCAGTGACAACTTCACTATTTTTACAATGATTTAATCAAATATTTATTGAAATAATTTATCATTCAACAGGTACAAAAAACAGCCACGATCTTCCCTGGCCACCGCCCCCACCACCGACCGCATTTCTACAGAATCTGGTCAGGTCCCCGGTACAGGCCCAGAGAGACTACACGCGTCCTTTTGTCGAAATCAAAAAACCTCCACCTCCACCACGTCGCACTGACAAGGACGATAACGAGGATAACATCAAACAATTAGGCCTGGGAAAAGAGGTCGTTCCTGATAAAAAAGACGACAGGAAAGCAGGCAAAATATCCACATCGCCTGCACCCTCTCCTCTCGCCGCGTCTATTATGAAACGTGTTTTTCCGGTGGAAGCCCCCGAAAAAGGCAAGTCTTTTTCTTATTGTAGTATAGGAAGCTGGCTCTACTGTATACCACTGAGCGGGCCCCGTATACGGTGCACCCATTGCGTTTTCACCTGCTCTATTAAACTTGATTTGTTAACATTCAGGGCAGTGAAAATTCCGTCATTTCTTACATTCCTTGTAAGAGAACGTGTTTTTTTTTCAAGATTTAATTTATTCGGCACAAAATATGGCAAAAACATAGAGTACAATAAAGAAATATAAAATTCACTATAGGACCAGCAATGGACAGCCTCTAGGCTTGTAGAAAAAGAGGTGACCCCTGTTGAAATTACTCAAGATAAGGATAATAACAAAAATTTATTAATATAATAAGATACGAATAGTTATACAAAAATATTTAATGAGGGATCGTGGGGAATCTATTGTTGGCCCTTTGGCTTGAATAAGTCAATGTTGTTTGAGGCGTGCTTTGAATATTTTCTTCTTTTGAATTAATGAATTGTGTGTAGGCGTTCGATTTTGGCACCATTGTATGTGACATCTCTCTCTAACTGATTTAGGGAATGAGAGCTGTATTTTGAGAGCTAGAATTGTAGTTGTGAACCTGGTTATATTTCGTGAAGTTTTTGATGTTTCATGTTAGTTTTTTTCCGTGATGCTATAAGAGCACGGTTTTTTATTCTAGAGAGTAATACAGGAATAAAGAGCAAGGTGCGTAGGTAGTCAGTGATGTCCGTCTTTACTTATGAAAGTGGGAATTACTTTTGTAGATTTGAGATTATTAAGAACAATATCTGTGGTGAGTTATTGGTTTAAGTTGTACGTAAGAACTAAGAAGACTTTTATGAAGTGATTGAATGATTTGTTGGTAATACCTAGGTCAATGTTATTTGAACCAGCATTGTTGCAAGTGACGAAGTTTATGCATTTCATCGATGGTAATGGTATGGAGGAATATTAAATTTTGTGTACTATTACTTAGTGTAAGGATGAGTATGGAATGGAGTTTGGAATTTTGCTTGCCATTGCTTTGCCAAGATTAGTAAAATCATACATGATGATTATATAATAATGAAAAGTTGATTACATGTTATTCTGCAATGCATTTGAGAATATAACGTCACGTTTCAAACAATGAAAACTTGATCATTTTATATTCAAAATATCCACATATATATAGTAAAAAAGGGATTTTAACATTACTAACAATACCACAGGTAGAGAAAGCAGCCATGATTTTCCTTCGCCACCGCTCCAAACACCGACTATATTTCTACCTAAAGACAACATGCGTCCGGTTGCTGAAATCGAAGAACCTGCGCCGCCACCTCTACCACATCGTATTGACGAGGATAACAACGAGCCTTACAACAAACAATCAGGATCGGGAGAGGATATCGATACTGATGAAGATTACGATAGGAGAGCAGCATCCCAATCTTCTCTTCCCCCGCCCTCTTTGCAATCTCATGTTTTTCGGATGAAGCAATCTATAAAAGGCAAGTCCGTTTTGTTTTCTTATGTTAAGTTGGAGTTGGAAAAATTCGGCTAACAAAGATATAGTAGGCATTGGCATAGCAAATACAGGTGCTCCGATCATTCCGACTGCCAAAAAAATAAAAAAAATAAAAAAAATAGACGATGATGTCAATGCATGTTTGTTTGTTTTTTACAGATCTTAATGACGGTTACTTAATTCCAATGACGTCAACCAATCCAACCACATCTCCCTTAACTCCTGGTGAGTAACCATGTACATGGGCCTCAGAAATCAATTTCATCAACAATATGCCATCTATTGCAGGGAAACTATAGGCGAATTGATTGGTGTTATTTTCCCCTATGAATAAAAATGGAATTACCGCTACCTTTTTTTAAAAAAAATTGAACGCCTCTTGATTTTCCTACTATGCGTCATTATCTAAGGATTATAATGAACCAAATCTATCATAACACTCTGTATGGTACAGAAAATGAAGATAACAATGACATGAAGGAGGGTTAAAATATCATATGTGGATTGTTAGTATAAGGATGGGCATGGAAAGGATAGTGGATTTTGCTAGCAGGGTTTTGTCAAGATTAGTAAAATCATACATGATGATTATATAATAATGAAAATTTTACTTCTGATTCAAACAGCGGATAGAATATGGACGTCCACGTTCAAAACAATAAAAATCAAAAACTAAAAAATCTTTATATTAAAAATCACTACAACTTTAATAATTAAATTCTACAACAATTGTGAAAAGGGATTTTAATATCACTAACAATGCCAATGGAATTAAGGCTCATTGAAAAATTTTATCATTCAACAGGCGGGGAAAACAGCCATGATATTTCCTGGCCACGCCCACCACGACGCATTTTTTTTTGTTTCTACGAGGACAACGCGCGTCCATTTGCCGAATCGAAGAACCTCTGCGCCACCTCACCAAATCACGATGACGGGTGACAACGAACTTACAAGAAACAACTAGGATTGGTACATGAAAGGATACGATGAAGAATTTGCAGGGAAGTCCCATATAAAAGGGCAAGTCGTTTTGTTGTTCTTATGAGCCTCAGAAATCCATCATCAACAAAATTCTATTTATTAGGAAGACATGGCGAAATTGATCGTTAACCTGAACATTTTTATGAACCAATCCCGGGTGTCGAAGTAATTATAGTCCGGCGTAGTCATAGTCCGGGGACAATGTAGAACAATATGGCAATCGATTCAGTTGACTCTTACGCAACATTAGTTTCACGTTTATTCCGTTATCGTCTATGGAACCCCGACTATGGTTCCTACCGGGACTATATATGCGTTCACACAGGAACCAAGTTTTTACTATGCCGGGGGGGGTGGGGAGACTTCATCAAAAGATTAATGAAGCACCTCTGTCATAACACTGGTACATAAATGAAGATAACAGGTGATTTACCATGCAAATGCCGTGCATGCTCTTGTAACCTTGTACGCGAAACGGGAAATTGTCTATCATCCATGAACCAAAACAATTGAAAGCTTGTTAGGCCAAGAAAAAAAAAAAGTTATCAGAAAGACCAGATCGCGCTTATTGTTTAAAATGTTTTGACCCGAATAATTTTGTTTTTAGGTTTACTCACTTGAAATTTTAAAAATTTCAGAAAAATGAAATTTGGCAGAAAAATAAATTGCATGTAAAAAAAAAAACGAAAACCCGCATTTCGAATTCGCATTTTTCACATTTATTCTGAGACAAATTTTTTTGAGGGCCTTATGTATCTAACCCTATTGTTTTGTGCAGGGTGTACAGTCATCAGGCATAGATATCATCGCTAAACCTTATGTAACTGTCGTGATAAGTGATACACCAATCTGGCTTTGCATATTCCAACCGATTTTCCTTCCATTGTACACACTTCCAGGAATTAATTCCTGGATGTTGGCAACACTCTCGACAGTTTGGATTGGACGAAATTCTGAAATGCGCGAGGAGGAGAATGGCACGTCCGGAAGTACCCTTGAATAGTGCACTATGGGAAGAGGGGGGAAAAGTCTTTAGCGTAGCGCATTAAGCGTGCCCCGTCTTCAGCACACTCATACCTGCATATACTCGCATTGCGCTTCGATTTGATGGATACGTTACGTCAGACGTAAAACACTACTTTCTCTCTTCGAATATAGTTCTTACTTAACGTCAATAATCTTTTAATCACCTCATCAAAGTTCCAGTCCACAAGGCTGGTAATTCATAAGGGACCTGTATATAATCATACAAATGTAGATAATCATGTTCATGGGTGAAATGGTACCCAGTAAAAAGAAACCACTATTCCTCGATCCAATTGTGTTCCTGCTTCTGATCTTCGATTACTAGAATCAAAGCAAGTGACGCGCAACATCCGTAATTAAATTTTAATTTGACTGCCAGTTAATGGCAATCTTACTACAATTTAATCAGAACATCAATATGGCTTTCTTACTGACAATCATGTATACCCGTCTAATTTCGCCCTGTCAGGTATGGATTAAATTCATAGATTGAAGTAAAGCCTTCGATAGAACCAGTCATTTTGACATTTATTTTAAACTTGTTTTATTCAGGGGTGTCTCATTAAGCTGGATTCATATCCTGTCAGTTTTATGGCCCATATTAAAGGGGTGTGTCCCCATTTCATTATATTTTCCAATTGATCCCACCCCCACCCGCACCTCACTTGTAAAGTTTCACGCAGTTATTTCAATCCGTCTTGATAAAACAGTGATATCATAGTATTATTTTTGCGTGGGATAACCCGGTCTCCGCCCTCGTTCTTTCAGTACCAGTTCCCAAAATCATACCTTTATTCTCTATTATTTGAATGCTTTAGGAGTTGGTTCTGATGCTCAATCATCATCCGACAGCGAGAAATCTGACTATGAGGAAATAGACAGTGATATATCAGAGTCCAAGCTGACCGACAAAACAACGGTCATGACGGTAGGTGCATTTGTTTCTGTCTCTTTAGCTAAACGTTTCTCTAAACTAGTCAATTGCCACCATGTAGACCTGAAAACCTACTATACCTTTTTGGCGCAAAATTGGATTTTCGCTTATTTTCTGTGAACAATGCAATTTTGGCGACTCGCGGACTTGATGACGTCATTGTGACGCCATACCAGGTATGTTGGTCCTTTTATGGTATCAATGGAAAGAGGAGGACCATAGCTATCCACGGGTACCAAAAGCATAAGCATCGGATGGTTTATAACGAATTTTCGAGGGCAGTTGGTAACCACCCTTCCCCTTTGGTAAACCATGTTACAAAAAAAAAAGCTTGGCAAGACGAGGGTGTCAAATTGGTTCCAAATGGTGTCAATTTTCCGTTTACCGTTAAAAACGGTGATATAATGGTTACACTTCTTTTGGCATTAAAGGCTGACTCAGAGATTTCCCGATGAGGGTGCACTCAATTTTCAAACAAATCGTGTTTTTGGCATAATACATAATGCTTGCCTATACTACTCACTGTGTAAAATAACTAAGCTCAAATCGATGTCATTCAATCACAACTGTTATAAAATTCCTATCCAATGGCACTGTTATACTATGCATAAATGTTTACTGCATGAAAACGAAAAATCCGATTCATCTCTAACTTTGGAATTAAACATTTTAGATGACTATCTTAATAGTACTAGATGACTATTTCTAATTACTACACACATAATTATTATATTTCAAAATCTCTGAGTCGGCCTTTAAGCTACATAATTTTCTGGTTCTGGTTACATCAGTCGACGCCATGCTGTTCACCAACACGCTATGGGAAAGTGGGATTTGCAATTTTAGTTCGAAGACCGTTGGTCGCCCCCTCCAAAATATTTTCCAAGTGATGATTTGAAGGCTCTTGAAGTCTCAGCTTGAATGATGTAGGTTGGTAGTTTGTTCCAAAGTTTGATAGCGTCTGAAAAATAGAACCTTAAACAAACTTCTTAAACACAGTCCTAGGACAATGAACTATAGAACTTGATATCCGTGGGACTTTCAGATTTAAAAATTAGTGTCCGACGGACTCTCAGACTTACACTTTAGCGTCTGATGGACAAAAACAACTTATTACACATAGTCCTAGGACTATTAAACATAGAACACTAAGTTTAAATCTGAAAGTCCGAAGAACTCTCAGACTTAAACCTTAGTGTCCGAGGGACAAATAACCTCTGACACAAGTCCTACTGGATGCTTCATTTTAAAACAAGGAGTCTTTGGACAATGTAACACAGAATATAGCATCCTACGGATGTTCAGATTTTTAACCTTAGAGTCCGATGGACAAAACACAACTTACTAAACACAGTCCTAGATCAATAATTAAAACTTTAGTTTAAGACGAACACTCAGACTTAAACATTAGAGTAACAAAACCACTTATGACACATAGTCCTATGCAATGCTTCATTTTAAAACAGGAGTCCTAGGATTATGAAACATAGAACTTAGCATCCATCGACTCTCAGATTTTAACCTTAGTGTCCGATGGACTCTCAGACTTAAAATTTAGTGTCCAAGGGACAAAAAGAACTTATAACATACACAGTTCTATGGGGGCTTTATTCTAAAACAGAGAGTCGACGGACAATGAAACAAAAGTTATCAACGTCACTGCGATTCCAGAGATATGCTAAATTGGCTATATCCTTTATTCTGTAAAAAATACTAAAAGCAATTGTAACTCAAATCGTACTAAAAGATAAATACACCTCTACAATATACGCAGCGTTTGATTTACTTGATAATTTATTTCAGGATGACACATCACCTTCTTCCTCGCCCGGTGTTAAGAGGAAATTTGACATAAAAAAGAAGTTGGCCCAAGTATTGAAATTTAACGTTATGGCAGCAATGAGGAAAAAACCTTCTGGTGAATCTGGCGACATTGCAGATGACGAACTCAGAGATGACCCATATACAGATGAGAATTTGAATTTGAAAAGAAAACCACGAAGGAAGCGACACTCAAGTCATCGACGTAGACAGGATGATCCCCTTCCAATACCTATGGACAACGCACACGGGACCTCCATCCAACATACATCTTTCATGCCATCAGCCTCTCCTGATCGATCACTCGTGTCTCCTAAAATACCACTCACTCGTGGCCATGATAGCACAGATGAGGTCGTAAGCGATGCTTCACCTTCACATTCTCCTATGGTTGGAGTGGTAGCACCATTACCAAAAGAAAAGCAGAATGTACAAGAAGTAAGTGCAGGCTGTTGCTTTTAATCACGTGAACTTTCTCTCTCACGTTATGCTCTTTCTTGCTGGCGCTCTCTCTTATTTCGCTCATTCATCCGCTCTCTTAGGCATTCATTCTCGGCCACGAGCTCATTGACTTGTGGCTCAAGAGAGCTTTAATTTTAGAATATTTTGTACGCTGTAAGTGCGAGGATTAAATTCACTCCGAAAATATCAATTTCTTATTTCCATTAAAAACTAGAAAATATACTTTGTTTTCTTCTCAAGTAGAAGACATTAAATTACATTGTATTAATTTATAGATCGTTTTTCAGAAAACTAGCTTCAATATAGGGAATGTCTCTTATTTTATCAACCGAAATCAAATCGAAACAAAATATTTAACTAATCATAACTTTCTATTTATTTTAGGAGTTCCCAAGTGACTTGTGCAACTTAAGTGTCGAGGCGATAGCACGCACATTACATATGTTGAAGATACCAGAGGATGTGATTGGGAATTTCCTGGAAGCACAAATTGATGGTCAAATTTTTGTGTGTTTAGACGACACAATGCTGGATGATCTTGGTGTTAGATCACTAAATAAATTAAAAATCATTAAATTCAAGAATGGCTGGAGACCTAATTACCAGCAAAGTTGACAAAGCTATAATTATTATTGCTGTTAGTAAACTTTCAGTTTGAATGGGTGGAAGTAGTCTGTTCATATTCTATTTCGTTTGCAAGAAATTCTGAATTTGATTATTTGTCAATGGGCTAACATACCCAGATAACATGGAGATATTGGGCCAATATAGGCCCAATATTTACTCAATATCGGACCAGTATTGGCTACAGTTATCGGTCCAATATTATTTGCTCAACGGCCCAACATTGGACCAATATTGGGCCCGGGCCAATGTTGGCACAATATTGGGCCAATTCTTGGTAATAGATATTGAACCAATATTGGGAATATATTAATTTTTTTATTGGCAAAATAAATGTATTTTCACCCTGCTTTATTTAAATAAATTAATTAAATAATTTGAGCTAGTCAAATAGTTTATTTTTTTATTGAATTGGTATTATATAGTAAAATATTTTTGAAATATTGTGTTCTGATCAAAACAATCGTCCTTGAGAGATTTTAGCGTATTTCTGTATGTTTTTATTGTTTTCTCACCCTGCTATTTTTAGGCAAACAATTAGCCTTAAGTCAATATTGGGCTTACGTTATCCCAATAATTGGCTCTATATTGGCTGTTGGTCGATTGCCAATATGATGCGCCAATATTAGACCATTAAAGGATGCCGATATGAAGCCGATATCACATTGCCAATGGAAAACCAACAGTGGCCCAATATACGTTAGCCACGTGATGCCGATGCCAAGATTACCGATGGGGAACCATTGTTGGGCCAATATATGCGTGCTATCTGGGTAATTACGATACAGTCGTCTTATGTGACAAATCTGACAATTAACCAAATTTGTGGAAATAAGTTCTTTCTACAATGCCAATGGACGCTGAACTATTACTACAGAAAGGGTGCTCAAATCATGGATATAAGTGATAAGCGGACCCACAATACACATAGCTTTAAAGACGCTATCACGTTACCACCCTTTGTTATTCAATCCCGATATTATCCCATTTACCGGCTTAAGGTAATGCGATAATCACCCTCTCAGCAGGAGAACTGCCAAGCTATCAATCAGCACGTTGAGATTCTTGCCCGAAATCATGGTCCAGGACGTGATATTTTTTAGGATAACAAACCCAAATATACCACAAATACTGATGTGTTTTATGCACAGATTTTATGGTTAATTTTAACTTCTCTTACAAGTAATGCGACTGATTAAATCAAATAAAGGTTTCACGGAGACTCAAACCTGCAACCCTTCTATCTACAGCCTTAATCTAATACACAATGCTATGTAAACCGATCTGGCAGAAAGGCGTTGTTTTGTGATACTTGAATAAATAGTTTTATGGAATAAAGCTCATACACACTACTGCTTACTACAACTACACCTGGCACAAAAAGTATCTCGGCATGTTTTTTCGATCAGTATTGTGCCAAAGTCCGACCATTTGAAAGTTTTCGAAATATACATTTTGTTGCCTATGTCTTGCTCTTTCATTTAACACCTCACTTGTAAAACTAACGTTCAAAAATGGCTGAGATAGAGTGCCCGAAAGACGCAAATCCCCCAACCAAAAGTTGCAGTTTTTGGATTTTTCAATGGTCACTGTGTGGTACAACGCAATAATATGTGTGTATTGATTTTATACAAAGAGGTTTTCCGACTGAATGAGCGAGAAAGCCTACTTGCCCTACTTGCAATATTGATTGTGGTCAGTGTGTTCGGTCGTGCATGGAGGTAGGAGAGAAGGATAAAGCTCTTCCCTAATTGCCTTACGCAACGCCGATTATCCTCATTATATCACTTGGCAACTATTGCAAAAGCATAGACCAACAAGGCCACTTCTCGGCAAGGAGTCCTCTTTCTGTTCCATGATAATCGCCGACAGAAGCGGGGCCGCTCATTTGAACAAGTCATGACATGTGCGCAGAGGTATATCCCCCGATGCTCAGTGGTTTGTTTACATGTGGAGGCGAAAACCAAGAGATTGAGTCGATTACATACATAACATACAGCCAAATTCTCTGCGTACTTCAGTCCAAAAAATCGGGATAGCATGTTCCGAAGATGACTTACATTGATTCCGAATTTTTGAAAACTTTGGATGTTTTGTAACGGCGGCCGTATTTCTTAAAGTATGATAGTGTGGAGACAAAATCTAACGTGAATTGGGAAGAAAAATGGCTTATCTAACAATGACACAAACTTGACGGGGGCCCGAGTTGCCCGTTTTCCGCAATTTGTCCCACAGTTGCTCATATTTACCACAGCATTGGAATGTTATGTTAAGCAGATAATGGAACATTGTGGCATTTTGTTATAAAAGCAATCAATTTGCAGAGAGGTAATAGAATTAAATTTGGAAAACAATTGGATATGGAACCACTTGCACAGGTCAAGTTCCATGTCATCTAGAGTTCACAAAAGGTCAATGAGGTCAAAATACATAAAACATGCAGGAATAAGGTTGCATACCTCTAACACATTATAAACATTTTCATGGATTTATTTGTGACATACATTTCGACTTAATCAAGAGGGTCTTCTTTCATTTAAAGTGACACGAGGAGATTTCGAGGATAACAAATTTGTATAAATTTGCACTTTGTTGTCGAATACCAACCGAGGACATCTTAGGTTTAATTGACCACAGAAAAGGAAACAAAAAAGTAAGTTTTGACTTGCCTGCTGTCCTGATTCGCCCCATAAAGAAGCATACTCGGATATCTGTCATGCCACGACAGAAAATCAAAGCATATTATTTACATGAAGATGGCTTTTTACGGTACGGCTTATCCCTCCAGGTTTGATTTAATTATTGGTAAAATTGTTTTAAAAATTGGAGGGCATATTTTTTGCTGGAAATGTCCTCTTATCTCTTTTAGCTTTATACATTAACATAACCTGACATTCATTGAAGAGAACAGGGACATCGCCACTGGGAGATACATTTCGGTGAAGTTTGTTTTGAAAATGCTATATATCACATTTTTAATCACCAAAAGCCACAAGATAGAACCTCGGATTTATAATATTTTATCTTTTACACTGGTGACTGTCAACATTTTCAAGGGAAAATACATCATAGTGCTGTGTCTGGGGAATGATACAAGTTTTGGTGGTAATGGAAGGTGGTAGCAGGTCAAAATAGGCCAGCCTGGCCTATTCCTTTTTTGACTACAGTGGCGTAGCTAGCATGTTCGGGGCCCGGGACCAAATACCAACTGGGGCCCCTAGGTATGCTCGATTAAATTTAAATTAGTCTCAATCATATGTCACACATTCAGCATCACACCCTTGACCTATACACCAGCAACCACAATGTGTTCGTTCGTCCATCAATTGATGAAGATGACTATGACAGGACAAATAATTTGCGATATGACGAAGAGTTGTTGGTGCACATGGGCTGAGAAAGAACAATTTTAGATGGAAAGTCTGTGAGACACGCAGGGACATTCGATGGCATAGTACTGCCCGATGGAGTTTTGATTCTGGACAGCGCTATCTTTGATAAATGCCCCATGGGGCATCTTGGGTTAGCCGTTCCAACTCTTTACGGGCTATGCTGAAGATCTTGAGCGAAGTCTTGGTGTAATCTTTGAACACTTAATTCTGTCCACCACGTGAATGTGTTCTTGTCTTCAGTTCACCACAGAAGATTGTCTTCGAGGACTTTCCCCAGCTTGCTGTTTGACCCCTATGCAAATTGGGGGTCTCTTTTATTTTATAGGCAATTTTGACATGGCGACCAATTTTTTTGACAACTGATATAAGTAGGGGGATGCAAGAGCTATTACCACCGACCTCAAAACTCAGAAAATCCATTGCGGGAACTTGCCATTAGTCCTACCAAGGCATAATTTGTATGTTTAGCGCCCTCTCTATCCTATTTCCCATAGCAGACTGTAAAACTAGCTTTTTTATGAAAATCATTTTGCCCGCAATGAAATTTCATCAAATTACACAGGATGTAATCTGGCCTATATACCCAAATCAGTTGTGTGGCGCCGTTGATATTTTTGTTGTATTCTCGTTTTGTCCATAATAACTGAACCTCTCAAACAGCTGTGAATTCCGTATCCCTGATTGAACTTTGTCCTGCCCACTTTATCTTCAGTGACAAATGATTTAATTTCCTATATATCATGATGCATTGATAATGACATGAAAAGAACCCAGGTGATATCATGATATAAAACAACTATTGACTGCCTATATTGGTGCAAAAGTATAAATATATAATTCAGTCAAATTTTTGCACTGTTCCATTTTCACGAGGGCGAAGTCAAAAATGCCTCTCATGATATATTTTTCACTCTCACACTCTTAATATACCATGGCGTTGGTACCTGTCGCAAGTTTTCGCAACTATAAAGCAAAGATGGCTAGACAATAGCCTGGTAGACCATAGTTTAGGTGTCCAATCTGATTCCTTGCTTTCACAGACCTTTACCTGTAGACGGCCAAATGCAGCACTGGCTTTTGCAATTCTATTGTTGATTTCATCATCATAGCACATCACGGGACAGGTACCTCCCCAAGTATTTGAACTTGTACTGCTGGTTTTCGCTTCTGATCTTTAAAAGTGATAGATGGTTTCACATATGTTTCCCAGGAGCTGCAGTTTGGTACATGATGTCAGACGTCGTGTGTTGATGGTCAAGCTTAAGTTGCCACAGGTAGATAAGAACAGGTCCATGCTGTGCTGCATATCACTATGTGTGCAGTAGATAGGTGTACCGTCATCAGCAAACAAGACGTCACGGGCTATTCTTCGACTACTTTGTTTTAGCCTGACGCCGTCCTCAATTGAACATTACCATCATAACGATAATTGCTACTAATCCCGGATACGTTTACAGAAGGCATCTTGAAGAATGACACTGAACAAGATGCTGAAGAGGGCTGGTGCAAACGACATCCTTGCTTTACTCCATATTATGTTGATTTGGGAGAAGACTCAAGATGAAACCTGAAAAATCGCCATCACGATCATACCGTCGTCATGGTCGTGGAAGTGGAACTTGGACGCACCATTGAGATGAAATTACCTGGTCATCCAAACTTGGACATGATTTTCAAAAGGCCCTCACGGCTGACTGAATCGAACGCCTTGGTTACGTCAATGAAAAATAACAAGTCATCTGGCCCATCCCGCTACACTAAGTATGCTTTAGTCTTCAAGGCCCGGCCATGGCCTTCCGTTTTTCTCCAAACGCGTTTTATTCCTCCGGAACTTCGGGGCCCCAATTCCTCATTATTCCTGAAAAACAGGTGCTAGAAATTAAGGGATAGCATGTAGGTTTGAATTTTTATTGGGTCAAAATAGACCCAAAAGGGTTACCTAATTTTAAGGACAGAATAACAAAAGGCCAACACAGCGGGGCCCATAACAAAAGTCACTGAATCCAGTGCCTTTATGGTTTGGTATCTAGTGCCCTGATACATAGCCATAGATGTTTAAACTTAGACTTGCCCTATATTGACATTAAGGGCTCTTGCGTATCGTTAGCAGGCATTCTAGAAGGGCCCGGAATTATACCACGGGATAGCATTAGGTCTTGTTTGAAAACCTCAAACCATCCATTTTGTTTCACCCTCTCTATTCATTTCCCATAGAAAGAACTGTAAAAACTAGCTTTTTTATGAAACTCATATTTGCCCGCATGAAATTTCATCAATTTACACAGGATGTATACTGTACTGGCCTCATATACTCCAACTCATGTGTGTCCCGCCTTTGTTATAATTTGTGTTTTATTCATAATTCTCGTTTTGTGTCATAATAATGAGACTCTCAAACACTGTCTTCTCCGTATCTGATGGACTTTGTTCTGCCAACTTGATCCTTTCAGTGACAATGATTTTAATTTCCTATTATATCATGATTGCAGTGATATGACATGCAAAGAACACCCATTGATATCATGATAAAAACAACTATTGACTGCCTATATTGGTGCAAAGTATAAATATATAATTCAGTCAAATTTGACTGTTCCATTTTCACGAGGTGAAGTCAAAAATGCTCTCATGATATATTTTTCACTCTCACAATCTTAATATACCATGGCGTTGGTACATTGTACCAAGTTTCGTCGCAACTATAAAGCAGATATGGCTAGACAATAGCCTGGTAAACCATGAGTTTTGGTGTCCAATCTGATTCCTTGCCTTTCACAGACCTTTACCTGTAGACGCCAACACGGCACTGGCTTTTGAATCCTGTTGTTGATTTCATTCATCATCAATGAGCACATCACGACAAGGTCCTAACTCCCCAATATGTAACTTGTCAACTGCTTCTGTTAGCTCTGATCTTTTAATGTGATAGATGTTTCACATATGGTTTTCCCAAGGGGGAGCTGCAGGTTGGCACATGATGTTCGACGTCTTGTGTTGATGGTCCCAGTTAGTGCCACAGATTAATAAGAAACAGGTCCATGCTGGCGGCATATCACTATGTGGTCCCAGAGATAGGGTACAGTCAGTCAGCAAACAGACCTCCCCACGGGCTGATTCTTCTTCTGAGTCTTCGACTCTTTGTTTAGCCTGAAGCCGTCTCATATTGAACAGTTTACCATCATAACGATAATTGATCTAATCCCAGGATATCGTTTACAGAAGGCATCTTAAGAATGACCGAAACAAGATTCTTAAGAGGGCTGTTGCAACACCTCCTCCTTGCTTTACCTTAACTACCTCCATTAGTTACTGTGGATTTGGGAGAAGACTCAAGATGAACTGAAAATCGCCACACGATCATACCGAGCCGTCGTCATGGTCGTGGACGGAACGGACGCACCATTGAGATGAAATTATCCCCTGGGTCATCCCAAACTTGGACTGATTTTCCAAAGGCCCCCTCACGGCTGCGACTGAATCGAACGCCTTGGTTAAGTGAATGAAACATAACAGTCATCTTGGGCCCATCCACGTACCACGACTACACTAAAGTATGCTTAGTCTTTCAAGGCCCCGGCCATGGCTCCCGTTTTCTACCTCCAAACTCTGTTTTTTATTTATTTCCTCGGAACCTTTCGGTGCCCCATCCTCATTATTCCCTGAAAAAACAGGTACTAGAACAAATTATTGATGGCATTTAGTATTGGGAATTTGTTATGGTCAAATGAACCCCAAAGGGTTCCTAATTTTTAAGGACGAGAATAACAAAAGCCAACACTGCGGGGCCCATAACAAAAGTCACTGAATCCCGCCTCTATGGTTTTGGTATCTCGGCCCTGATACATATCCATAGTATGTTTAAACGAGACTTGCCTATAATTGACATTATAGGGCCTCTTGGTATCGTTCGCATCATTCTAGAAGGGCCCCAATTATACAACGGGATATCGCATTAGAGGTTCTTCCTTGCTTGAAAACCTTCAAACCATCAGTTTTGTTCTCCCTCTTCTCCCCTTGCCACTTTCTTGCTCTCTTCGCTCTTCTTTCTTCTTTTTCTCCTCTGTTCTCCCTCCCGTCTTTTTTTTTTTTTCTCCAACTCTTGGGGCCCCTAAACCTCTCGGGGCCGTGGGATTTTGTCCACCCTGTCCCTATTGTAGCTACGCGACGACGCCCTGAGGGTACTCATATTTTCACTAAAATGTGCCAACTCGAAAAATTGAAAAACGGCAACTTCGCACTGTCAAGTTTGGTGTCATTGTTTAAGATACGGCATTTGCTTCCCAATCAGTATAGATTTCGTCTCCAAATAATCATACTTTAAGAAATCAGGCGTTCAAAAACATTCAACAGAAGTTTTTAAAAGCTGAAAAGTAGCTATTAAAACTAGAATCATGTAACTCATCTTTGGAACAGCTAATCTGTCCGACTTTTAATAATGACCTAAAATGACCCGAATGGATAATGGAATAGGGGAGAGAACCAGAATTGACAAGACGAAAAGACACCCCCTTCCCCGTATTTATTGTCCCCCGGCCGGTTGAAGATGTTGACGGGTGACGTGGTTCCATGTCTAAAAATAATTCACTAATCAGGTATTTAATTGTAAACATTTATGCCAAGTTTCATCTTTTATAAGAAATGGACTCATCTTACATATATGTCCGCTATCTGCTAACTTGTACATCGATGCAATGTTTGATGCCCATGCATTCAGCATTATTTATCGCGTGTTGTATGTACCAATACAATAGTTTTCATTACGACCTGTTTTATTCGAGCGCGGCGATGATCATCGGTCTAAGGGATTTGGGAAGAGCTTTCTCCTTCTCCTCCCACCTCCATTGTTCGTGTTCAGTACACTGCAATGCCCATTGAAAAACCTTTTGGTTTGGGGGTTGGCGTCTTTTGGCCGTTTTTATCTCACCATTCTACATTTCACACGCTTTTTACAAGCAAGGTATTAATGAAAGAGCAAGACATAGGCAACAAAATGAATATTTCGAAAACTTTCAAAGGTCTGACTTTGTGGCATACTGATCGAAAACAATGTCGAGATACTTTTGTGCCAGGTATATATCATTATCGCTCGACCAGAACGGTTGCCGGTGACTGCAGATTGTTTTTCGGTGGGGTTGCTATGCTAAAAGGATAACGTCCAGGACAGGGGGCCGCTTGTATCAAAGGTGGATATATGCGTGAACATGGACTACAAAATGCCCTAAACAAGTATTTTTCATTCCCACCGCCTAAAAAACATACCCTAAACAGTAATTTTTGTCCAGTTTTTTGCTACCCAAAACAGTAAGCAGTGCATTGTGTCGTTAATATCCCCTTTATTAATCTTGCTTTTCTTTACTTGTGGTTTTGCTCAGGTTGATCATGGCGTAAATTGAGTATAATACCCGACCCGAACCGACGTCGTATTTAATTAACGGAAGTTTAAAACTCTAAACATTTTGGTGGGGTTTTGAGCTGAAATTAATAACATGAAGAGCACCCTTGGGCACGAATTCAGATATTACATTTAGTTACAAGGTACACTTTCATTCCACCAAATATTAAGAGTCGCCGTGGCGGGAACATTTCAAATCAATTTTTTCACAAGATGGTTTTACAATTGCGGGTCACAATATCACCCAAAATGACAGGTTGTTTTTCTGCAGTAGTAGCTCTACAAAGAAACGACGGATTTTGATTGCGGCATGCGGAAGTCTTTTGAAAGGAAGTCCCTCCTCCATTTGGGTGGCATCACTTTCAATAAACCATGATATTGAAGTGACTAACGCGTGTTTCCAAAACCCCCCTATAACACAGTGTCACAACACTCCTGTGAAATACCCATTTTTGGTAACATTTTACCACAAACAACGCTGTCACTGCTGCATCGATCGCGTCAAAGAGATAGGATCACAGGCCGTCGCGGTGTAATGGCACAACAAAAGATATCGAGTGCCTGGCTTTTGTCGAGAGGAATGGGTAATTGGTTTAGGTAATTTTGTGGCTTTGGGTTTGTAAGTCCTCTTATCCTAGGTCCATGCTAAAATTAAGACCAACCACCTTTAAGCCTAGATGTAATGCCTATACAAATAAACTACTAAACACCACTGGCCTTCATGAGCATTGCGATCACAATTTGCAGTATGTATTACTTCCTAATATCAATATAGGGTCTGAGGAAATTATACATTTTAATTTGATAACTTTCTCCTAAAATAAACTATGCCAAATGTGTATGTGTGTGTTGTTGTTTGTTTAATTATGGTTTAATTAATATATATTTTGGTTCACAGTCAATTAGAGTAGATTCCAATCAACCACAACGTGTTACCTCTAGGACTTTTCTGAAGCTATGGGCATTGCAGTGTTGGCATGTGCACTGGTGGAAATTAAAATTCCACGAGAATGCTATAGAGGTCTTCCACCTTTTCGGATTAGGGGCCATCTTGCCGGGAATGGCAAATTCCATTCAAATTTTTTCTTGGAGACTTCTAAATCTAAAGAAACGACATGCATGTTGGATATGTATGCATAAAAGTAGGGTCACACTTTTAAAGCCACAAGGTACTTTGAGCCGGGGTCTTAAATGATTTAATGAGGAATACTACGGGGACTAACACCTTTTGTTATAGGTTATGCTGATGAGGTGAAAGACCTCAATTGAAACATATATCCGATAGGAGATACAATAATCTATGCTTAATGAACATTCAAGTCCAATGTTAGCGCATTTATAGCTAAAAGAAACCCTGTTTTACGGGCGAGCGGACCTTTCGAGTAGGGCGGTCGGTCCGGGCAAATTTTTTCTTTTTTCTTTTATTTTTCTTTTATGGCGCTCAAAATGGCCTAAAATAGCCCAACATCTGAAAAAAAAATCAAGATAAAAATTATTTTTTTTACAAAGCAAGATTTTCATAAACAAATTGCCAAAATTTGGATAATTTGGGCTAAAAGCAGGCTTATTTTACATTCTTTTTTTTTTGAAAAACTAAAAAAAAAAAAATCTGCAGCAAAACTAAAAAATCAGGGTCGGTCGGCCGTAAACAGTTTTTTTTTATTTGCGGTCGCCTTACTCTCAAAGCATTCTGGCTAATCGCATTTGCTTTAAATGGTATTTAATTGGTAGCAGGTGAGCTGAAGCCCGGGGGGGGGCCACTTGTAATTTCAAGGTGGATTCATGCTCGTGTATGTGCCTCTCCCAAAACGGACCCTAAGCGCGTATTTCCACTTGGCCAGAAACACACCCTAAGCACGTAGTTTGGTTGATTTTGCTACCTAATCAAGGTACTTTGGGTTTGATTTTTTGCTACCCTTAACAAGTGTTTTGGTTTAATTTTAACTATCCTAAACCAAGTAATTTGCATGACAGTTTAAAATAAGCACCCTTAACCAATATTTTGACATAAGTTTTGTGCTACCCTAAACACGCACATTCAAAAAATATGCCTTACCCAGACACTAAACCTGGCCATACACTAAACACTGGCCCTGATAAAGGAAGATTTATCCATGCATTTCATTGAGAGTTTTCGTATTGATATCAAATTGTGCAATTATCTTGGTCCATCAATAAGTTTACAATTTAAAATCCATTACAGTAAATTTCAAGTCGTTTTTAAAGTTGTTTCCTAATTTCTTGGAATTAATGAGTCTGTCGGATGCCGTAATTATGCACAGAGTTTTTTTCTGCAAATTGCAACATTTTCATTGAACTACAACGCCGCACTAATTTCATGAACTTGTATTGAGAGTTGACATAAATTAGAGACAGACCCTAATTCCTTTCTTTTCGTTCTTTTCGCACCAACTAAAACCTGTAACGATCAGTCACAAAAAAGAATGTCAAACCCTAAGTAAAAAAGGCCCTTGTTTTTTTTTATGTGTTGGAGAGACACGACGAAATAGAGAAACACCTAAAATAAGGCCGAAAATTGATAAAAATCACTCGGGGATTCTACCAATGTGAAAACCGGAGAAAATCGGGAACAATAACTATTTTCCAGCCATTTTAAAATGTGATTTTTACAAGTATCCAAAAATATCACACACACCCTAAACACGTATTGTTCGACTGAAAAGCACAACACCCTAATTTTTGAATTTTTTGATGATTTTGAACCCTAAACAATGTACGCGAGTACAGCGCCTGGTCTCAAAAACGACCTAATTAACGTGTTTTTTGTACCGAGCATGATATCCACCTTGGAATACCAGTGCCCCCCCCCCCCCCCGGGGCCTGAATGATAATGACTTTTGCACGGCCCGTTGTTTAACGTGGGGCACAATGCACAAGTGATCTTTGTTTGGCATGAATCGCTATAACTACAAACAGCCTAGAAATTCCTGCATAGCCTTAATGCAGTGTACTTTTACTCTGCTACATTTAGCCTAACGACATCACAGCACATCTCCTTCGCTTAATAAGATAATAAATCGAAGGGGCCAGAAGCCAATGTTCAAGGTCTATTTTGGATGTCATATAACCCACATTTCCGTCCTTTTCCGAACATATGTATCAAATGGCGTTTTTTTAGCAATTAGTAGTATTGTTATGTGACATTCACTCTAGGTTCAAGGATACAGGACACTTTAGGCTGTTCTATATATTAATTCTCTACACCCCATTAGAAGGCCAGTATCAACGAGTAATTGTTCTCCCAAATGGGTGGTCTTCTTATTGAATTCGTCTGGAATAGCTATGGTCAAACTGTTACACACTTTTTTAAAAATTAATAAAATGTAAATTTCTTTCTTTAATTCCCTGAATATTAGAGACCAGTGGGTGTATCATGATACATTGACCCCAGCAAATAATATTCAGTAAACCCACCCGGTATGCAGAGGACAAAGCACTTCACATTCTTTTATTTTAATCTGGATGTGCAGAACAATTATTATTGCCCATGCAGTTAACAAGATTTCAGGTGAAATCACCGGCCCGATTTAGATTGAGTTATTTTCCATGACGTAAAGCACAAAATACCTGTCCTCTTTCACGAATAAATAAACATCGAGCTTCTACGACTTCAATTAAATATGACTATATATTTGATCATAATTCGAAAAGGAAAGGAAAGGAATCTTGTTTGGCAAGTGACCTGATATATTTGTGAAGATTGTACACAAATCTACGCAACTTGTTTAATTTTTATCTTACACAATGCTTGTTAGGTTCATATGGAACGACAACGACAACGATACAAATGTTTACACATTTTTTTAAACTGCCGATTTATAGAGTGTATAAAGGCTTGTAAACTTGGAAATCTATACAATCTCATATCAAAAATATCAATCAAACCTTGGAATAAAAGCTCACGAAATTTAATATGGGAATATGGAATATACATATCTGATGGTAACTGTTTTGTTAGTGATTCAATTAAAAACACCAGACGCCCAATAGGGTCATTTCCATGATTTTGCCCTATTAGTCCTGAACGTAGAGGCGGATTTGGATTGACATGAAGATTCCTCAGGTCTTTAACCATGGACCTTGTGGAACTACCGGTGCAACTGACGTTAGTCATTTCTGTTCACATTGTTAAGGCCAAAAAAAAAATTGTTTGGTTGTCCTCACCCGACCGACCCTAATTTTGAAAATCAGGAAAAATTTTTTTTTTTTCCTTTTACTGTGCAAAAGAATACAGACCCTAATTTTGAAAAATTCCATAGAAGTTTTTTTTTTTTCTTTTTCAATTTTAACTTTCTGAAACGTAAAAAAGATGTTTAAACAGTTTCTTAGCATGTTAGTTGGGTTTCATGTACAAAGATGCATTATTGAGTAAGAATCAACTTGATTTTTAGTGATTGATTAACTTTATTAATACAAACAAACATGTTTCAATATAGTTTGCTATTGACATTTAAAACAAAAAGGTTTTCCGACCGACCGACCCCACTCTAAAAAGTCGTCTATGGACAATCAAACAATTTTTTTTGGCCTAAAGGTTGCGCGCCAGGCTTTTTTTTCTGCCAGGCAGACCATCGAGCAGAACTTTCAAACTATCAACTTGGATTTTATCGCATTTGCTATGAAGATAAAGTTAATTTACTTATACACGGTAGAGAATTACAACCGTCTTTATTTTACCCTGCGAAACCTCTTTGTATTTTCCGTACGAACATGTATATATCATGAACAAGTATTAGCTGACGGATTCCTAGAATAGGAAAGACTGTTGCTGTTTCCAACCATCATGGAGGAAAACTATCATCCAAGGTTGGTCGGATCACGAGTGTTCCGTTTTAAAAATGGGCAATTCGTTCAAACCGCCCTTTTACATCAAAACACCCTCAGGTTTTCATTATGAAGACGATTCATTATGTTTCTCTGAAGGCGAAATTTACGTCGTACTTCTGAAGATGAAGATCGCAAGTGTGGAAGATTCCTTCCCCCAATCTCAGCTGAAAATTCCACTGGACTATGACAGTGAATTTTACATAGTTTCTGGCGGGAACGCAGGACATGATAGCGGCGAGATATTTACATTGAGAGATATTTTGTCAGATAACTCACTTCCTCAAAGAGTACGTCTTGCAAACCCACGAATCCACAGAAAAAAACCTCCTCCAAAGACTCCAAAAACCTGACTGTACTCTAAAACTTTCAAAGCAGACAACAGATGAGTATTTTTTTGGAAAATCACCTGATGGACAATCTGTATTTCTGTTTTCATTGGAATCAAATATGAGCTTTTACGTCATGAAAGCAACAACCGATGAATGAAGTGAACTATTTACAGTTCAGCGTCGGGAACATAAATTACGACATTTTCGTAACCGACGTAGAATCTCCCGTGGTTCGGCGTAGGCCTACAAAAGAAGTTATTTTTTCTACTACACCGCCAATTCCCAGACGTGCACAGAAGCTATCGGATCCAAGTGCATCAAGGACTCAGTGTAAAAGAACACTACCTCCTGTACCTGTTAAGCCATCGCTGTCGTCAAAATTAGGTAGGCTTCTTCAGGATTATATATGCCCTGCACGATGCGTGAACTTGTAAACGAAACGTGAATTCTTTTCTTCGATCGATCCATGAACAAAAGAATTGCGTATTCCACGTACATTGCTCACACCCGCGCATGAAATCTAAATATTACCTTCACTCATAACACATTAATAAAATTACGCATGCTTCCATACAGTTCCGTAAATTTTCTACTGTATACTTACATATCTAGTAAATGGGAGGGGGAGTGATTTTGGTTTATCGTTCCGTTTCCCACTCATATCAGCCCCATGTTTTTTTTTTTTTTTTTTTTTTTTTTTTTTTTTTTTTTTTTTTTTTTTTTTTTTTTTTTTTTTTTTTTTTTTTTTTTTTTTTTTTTTTTTTTGGGGGGGGGGGGGGGGTGAATAGGATGGACATTCATTAATTGAGAACTGAGTGTGTTTTATACATAGAACATGGTTAGCACAAAAACATGAACCAAATAATAGCGTGTATCAACAGTTTTTTTACATGATTGTGAGCAAAATTGTATGTCAAATTCATTGAATTAAAAGTATATTGACAATGACCTTTCTTATGATATAAAGAAAATTATGCTACAATTCTGTCTGACACATTTGCTTTCAAAATGTAACATACCCAATTTAAGTAATCGAAACTTTATATTGGTTGTGTCGAGAAGACATTTTTTGAGATATTCTGTACGCTATAATAACTTTGTTTTATGTATACACAAGTAACTCACATACCTATGCCAGACTTTAGCTTGTTTTAATATACCACGATGTCTTAAACGTTATTCTATATCCCTAATGTGGACCCTTGATGATTGATCGTTTCAAAACCCACCTGACAAAGAAATCACGGAGCGGACCCCTTGCCTTGGGTTAGTGGGAAATTGCTCCTAGATCTACCAACAAAAATACGCTACCTTACTTTTGGGGATATAGTTGGTAACCCTTTCTTCACAAAACGGCAGGTTAAACCCGGTTTTTATAATAACCTCACTCTGTAATATTCTGTAGATATAAGGTTCTTATACCGTGTGTCCCAAAAAACGCAACACTTTGTGACAGGCGCCATAAGATTTAACTAAAGCATATGACGACTTGTTATCAATTGTAAGGTAAGAAGGGACTGTTAGGTAATATCCCTGAAAATTTCATAACAATAGAGTGAACAGTTTTTACGATAGGCATCCAGCTATCAAGTAACCCGCATGACCCATTTTACCAAATTCAGGTGCTAGTAAGTACAAATACGGCACTGTAGTGGGTAGAACAACCAATATGGATCTAAGTCCACCCATGCACCATTTTACTGTTGTATTTTTTTTAATAACTGTTTCTTCTACTGTTTCTGCAAATGATATACCATATGAATGTTTCCATTCGTAATAACAGCTAATAAACATGCATTTAAAGACCCTTATAAGACGAAATTTGATATACATGATCAACAAAAACCTCATATTGTCGAAATTAGACAACATTGGATTAGATCATTGGATTAATCAATCATCATACTTTTGTAACAGCACACAAAGAGTTATCTTAACCCAAAATTGAATGACAGAATGAATATACTGATATTGTTATTGAGTTTTGTGTTCAAAACAAATGTTTTTCTTTCATAAAGTTCGGAATGTAACAAGCAAGTTGCAACCTAGCGCATCTAATTTTACCGAACATTGATTTTTTTGATGACTTAGTCATAGTTTTATCTTATATCGTTTTGAAATGTTTTTTATTCACCAAATAAATTAATGTTTTATCATTATCAGTTGAATAAGTAATTATGTAAATGCAGTTATTTGATCCAGTAGAAGTTGTTCTGCAAGAAATGTTGGCAATTAACTGTTAATTGTAATCAAAGGTGTATTTGCCATTCTGTTCTTCAGTGCCACCCTTCTGGTTACCAGCTCCTTATTGTGGTAAAATGGATCCTGCGGGTTACTTCAATACTGGGGTAATATCGTAAAAACTATTCACCCTATCTTTATGAAATTTTTAGGGATATTAGCTAACAGTCCCCTCTTACTTTACATTCAATAAGAAATAGTCACGTGCTTTAGTTAAAAAATATGGTCCCCGCCATAAAGTGTTGCGGTTTTTTTGGGACACATTGTACATAGGGAGCAGACGTGGTTTTTCGGGCCACCTCTGCTGTCACAAAAAGTTGTATACCAAAATGTTCCTTGAAGTCGGAAAAATACAATCTGGGTGGGCCATTTTGCCGACCTGGATGTTAAAGTGACATTTCCTCTTTTCCTATATTGAAATTTTAACTACTTAGTTCTCCCGGTAGCCAATGATGTACGTTTATTAATCTTTCCCTGGAGATGGCCAGCGTACGATAGTGTTGAAAAAAAACATGTGCGCTTGGCCGGATTCGAACCGTCGACCTTAGTATTACTTGTACGACGCTCTTACCAACTAAGCTATCCAGGCAGGGTTGGTAGAGGAGCAATATATATCATCTATAGGGGTTAGGTTTAGAAAGATTCCTCGCTTCCTAGCGTCATCAGAGATTTATTTACATATACATTTTATATGTTGAAATTTTAACTACTTAGTTCTCCAGGTAGACAAAGATATATCATTTATTAATATTCCCTGGAGATGGCCAGCGTACGATAGTGTTGAAAAAAAAAACCATGTGCGCTTGGCCGGATTCCAACCGGCGACCTTCGTATTACATGCACTACACTCTTACCAACTAAGCTATCAAGCCAGGGTTAGATATCATCTATAGGTGTTAGGTTGAATAGGTTCGAGAGGTGTCCTTCGCTTCTTAGCGGATAGCATCAGAACGTATATTTACATAATTATACAATTTTTTATATAGTTCAATTTAACCCTCTGTGCCGCTGGCCCTCTCCTAGGGAAAGATAAATAAAATATACATCCTTGTCTACCTGGATAACTATGTAGTTAAATTTCAAGTATTATAAGGTGTTGCAAATATAGAAACCCTTTTTAGCCATTAAAGCACCAAAAGTATATCATTAACATGTTTTGAGTAATCCTAAGATCAATAAGTTTGTCTTATATGTTCAGTTGGGCAGAAATTAAATTTTCATAAACTGACATTCAGAATCATATTCCTCAGAACTAACATCAAAATATCCCTTTTGGTATAAACTACTCCCGGCCCCGCCAGATTGCGTACAGAATACGTATAGCGCCATCCCGGTTGACGGTTGAAAGCCACCATTGACCACCCAGGACATTGCTTGCTTTGAATTTAAATGGAAATTCATTGAGAACCGATAATTTATTTAATAAGTCTAAACTGGAATCAACATGATGGGACGATTACATTTTACTTATGGCGAAATTCATGCATTAAATCATGAAACAATAAGGACACCTAATATATGAGTCTCTCTACAAAGTCTACTACTGAGTCTCTATTTCTGGCAGTAAAAATTATTGTTCGGGCCGCTCGAAAAAAAGGCTATAATTAAACACGTTCAAACTGAACAATTAATTTGAATAATTTGCAGCTGACTAGACTTTTCGTCTTGCTTTATTACGTTTAACGTGTCATCTCACCAACTGGGATATAAAGTCTGTGGCGTAACCAGAGGGGGGCAGGGGGGCACTTATTCCAAAGTAGACTTGTGAATTTACGAAGTAAAAGAGTGTGGAACATACTGGAAGTTTTTATGGGCTAATTAAAGTGTACAAGCCAGGGGCACCTTTGAGAATCTGCCACAGAGGAGTTGGCACAGGTCGTCTTCGGTATTATATCTTCATTCAGTCAAAACATACAGTAGTGATATTGGGCGGTAGTTTTCGGGGTTGTCAACAGACTTGTTTGGTTTGGAGAGTGCGATGATGGTAGCCCTTCTCCAGATCTTGGGTACGGACTGGTTGGTAAGGCAACAGTGTAGAATTCACGACACGCGGCCGGCAGTGGCATCACAAACTCCGCTGTATTCGATCACCCTGGCTTTTCCACTCTGTTAGTTGGCTAATAGCAGAGGTAAACTCATCTTGTGAGAAGGGTGTTGAAGTGACCCGTCCACGACAGGGGCTCGACGAAGTTTGGTGATCTCTTTTTTGACAGAGCGAGTGTAATCCTTATCAATATCCTTGGAACAACCATTTGCGACTATTGAGTTGGCAGACACAGGCATTGTGAGATCATCATTTGTGCTCTCAGTAGCTAATGAGGGAGAGTTTGGATGAAATTGGATAATTCAATGCTTAAACTTTCATATTTATTGTGAAGGCTTGATTTCTCTAACATATGCCAAAATGTTATGCTTAAGCGTTTTAAAGGCAAGGTCCCGGTGTCATATAATACAGTTCCGTGTGACTGAGTGTCCTACCATCCATCTGTGCATTGTGTTCTCCATTGAGTTCTGTATGTATCATTTCGGCGCCCACATCACATACGGTCTTATCTGAACGAAATGCCGTTTTCGAGAAAATCGCCATTGAAATTTTACCGGGAGATTTCATGTTTGTGCTATGGAATTGAACATTACAATTTACTTTTTAATTTTGCATTATGAAAAAACCATTCTGAAGTTTAAGTTTTAACCATGCTGAGTTTTGAAAGTGCAATTGTATGCCTGATATAACTACAAATCATATAGGTCATGAGCCCATGACCGAAACCCTGCACCCCCGGGGATTTTTGGAGACCACTATTTTTGGAAACCTTATACATATAGCTATCAAACTCAGGTTGTCTGCAAAAATCTCCATCCTGGGTTAAAGAGTGAGGGCTCTTTTTTCAAAATGGCGGGCAATATTCACTTAATGCCCTTTTTTGACATATATCTTAATTTTTTATCCAAATTCATGCACTATGGACTACTTGTCCGTCACTTAGTAAGAAAAAAAAGAAGCAAACACACTTTGGAATAATTTTGAACACTTTTGGCATGCTTAACCTGCGTCGAAACTGCTCATATATCAAATGCCACCAAAACAATGAACACCTAGACTGCAACCAGTCTCGACTCTGTCTCTTGTGTTTAGAGCGCATTTGGTTAACAGCTAATGCAAACTAACCACTCGAGTACTTTTCACTTACCAACCCCTAGCTGGACTCCTTGCCAACTAACTTTTGAATTGCCGGGCTCCTGGAAATTAACCAATGTAGGGAGTAGCCCGCCGCACGGATATGGGTTGAAGAGTCTAGTGAATTTCATTCGCTTAGCGTTTTCATCACCGTGGCCCCGAAACACCAATGTATTTACACACTTAATGCCTCTTAAAGGCAAATGCCTGGTGTCATCGCCTAATATATACTTTGTCATGCACCTATGGATTAGTTTGAGGTTAAAGTGAAACACTTAAAAAGTAAGTAGTTAGCCTTCAAGTGTATATATAGAAGGCGCTTTATGGTCTAGAGACTTTTACTATACACTAGACCCAACAATCCACAGCGCCTTAATCACTGATCACCTTGAAACGCATAACCATGGTTTTCTTGCGTCTTGATGTGTGACGGATGGTTACTAAGTGGAGCAACAAGCTTCTTACTACGGCTAGCGACGCAACCAAACGCGTCCACATAAGTTGTTGTTGTTAAGAAATACTAACGTACTTGAGATTGCGGGGAGCCTGTCGTTTTGTCTCGAAAACATCTTGGAATTGGCGCACAGGATGGCGATGTCAAGGAGACTCAAAGGACCTTTAAATGGGCTCGCCCCTTATTGTGAGTAGAACCATCAGCGCGGAAGTCCATCCGGGGCACAGGTGTATACTTTCCATTTGCGCGGCCGTGCCAGGTGTCACCTTTGAGTGACCTGGTCGTGAGCGCCCCTGGAGCACGGTGACGTCCTGTTTACTTAGATCCCTTGGACTGCACTCTCTTATAAGACCCACAGTCGGAAGCAGTGGCGTAGCTAGGTAGGGGCAAGGGGAGGGGGCAACTGCCGCCGGACCCACCTCGGGGGCGCTGAATGTTTTGGGAAAAAGAAAAAGAAAAAATACCGGTTTGTTGTGGATTTTGTTGTTGTTTGTCACAGCAGTATAGTTCATCTCTTTCAAGATAATGAGATACTGAGATCTCTTCGAAGGCACGCAAACATACTAAAACTGAGAGTTTCCGGGGCTTCCGTCCCTTTACCACCCTCCAGGGGCAGTATAGTTCTCTGTTTTAAGAGAATGAGAATATTACTGAGATCTCTCCGAAGGCACTCAAACAGGCTATTTAACTCAAGAGCTTCCCAGGCGTCCGAACCTGGACCCGCCAGGGGCATATAGTACATCTTCTTCATGATTTTGTGAGATAATGCGAGAGCTCTCCGGTGCGCTTGAAACCTGCTAAACCCCAGAGCTTCTGGGGGCTCCGCCCCTGGACCCCCTCAACGTTCAGCATAGTTTCATCTGCTTCAGTAAGGACAATAACCCCTCTCCTAAAGCCCTCGAAAATGTTAACTCAAGAGCTTCGGGGTCTCTCCCCGAACCCCCACAAGGGGCTATTTCCCCATTACCCTTTATGCCCGCATGCGCCGAGATCGGGGACGCGCTTGACCCACTGTGCTGCTCATGTGTGGAGTATGTCTTGCCCTTTATGGGAGGGGTCAGCCCTGAAGCTTTACCCCGTCGTTGGATGCCTCCTGCCGGTTGTCGCGGGGTGTCTTCGGCAAGCTCCAGCGGACAACTTAATATGCAGCAGCGTAGCATGCAGGCGCATAGCTGCCAAGTATCAGGTATGGAGCGCCCTGTGTTTGGACATGGCCGGCTGCTGACTGCCTAGGTCCGGGTTTTTTATTTGATTTCTTCGGACAATGTTCCTGGATAGCCCAAGAAAGCCTCGACAGGACGCTAATTTCCATTGGGGTCCATTTAACGGACGGAATTGGGACAGCCAGGGGTAAACACATTACTCTTTTCGACACTGATTGTGATATGCATGCACAGGTATGACTCTCTGTACATGGGAACCGACAGCTTAACGTCCCTCCGAAGGACGGAATGCTGTCATGATTCATTTGCCCAAGTCCAACTGAACATGGGAAGAGCGAATTCCAATTTCCCCCAACATCAAATAGCTCTTGTACAGATCAAATCCAAATTTAGTGGCCCGCCGGGACTGAAACCGGGGACCCTAGCACAAATGCTTAATACGGCTAACCAGTGGGCCACACGCTCTCCGTAGTTTCCAGTCAGTCGCGTTCCTATTGAAATAGTCCCCTCATAATTATTTTGGAGAGTTGGCTTGTGGAAAGAATTGCTGCCACCAAGTGGCACCTATTGGTATTGAGCCTGGAGCGTCTTCCTCCTGGGGCTGGCTTCTCTTGGGCTGAGTGGCGGTGGGTCGGGGGGCCGAGGTTATTGAGATCCATAATCGGCCGATATCAGGTTTCCTTGCAGAAGTTAGTCCACCTGGAAGCAGATCAGGACACTGGAGCATCTCTTGGTCTGCACAATTTTTGGTGGCAACAATGCACAGACCAGGTCTCTTGCAGAAATTCAGCGAAGCAGCAAGACACTGTACCCACCTCTGGCTAGATCACATTTGACCACCACTGTAGAAGTGGAATTATTCACGCTACATTAATTTTCCAATTTTAATAATCATTGTATTGTTCAATTGGGGCGATCTTTTAAGCATACTGTTTCCTTGGTATACGAGCTTCAATTCATCTCCTTTATTGAAATTTTTCTTCTCTTTCCTCTCCTCTTCTGAGTCCTGCTTAGTGTCGTCTCTGGATCAGACTATTCTTCCTCTACTATTCTGTCCGACCACTCGTGGTGTCATCAACTCTCCTGATGGTCACTTGTATCCAGTGCACCATCATTTAACTTACAACCATGATCATCTGGTGGAGAATTTCTGGCTCCTGCCACGTCTGCCTGGTACCAAATCAGGGCTTGATAATTGGCTGTCTGGATATGCATCCTCAACTAATCTCTCATACGAGTGCCTCTGGCACATCAGTCGATCTTCCAAGGCTAGGAAGGCATCGATATACTTGTCACGTTTCGACCTAACCTTCGTCTACCTGAGCCATTTTTGTAACAAACTCCCGATCCCCCCCCCCCCGTGAGTTTCGTTACTGAACGTCCGATTCCTGTAAATTTGGTACCACAGGGTAAGTTTAAGAGTTTCTTCATTCCATTCTAGTTGCCAACATCTCCATATGACGTCACTATGACGTCATATATATGTTTGAGGAAGTAGGAAAATACTGTATCTGATTATAGGAGTGGAAATGCTATTTCGCAATTTAGCGACTCAAAAACATTATCAGCAACAATAATGCTCTCATTTTTATAAACCTAGTCATTTTCCATCAGTTAGAGCCAAAACCCGCTGAAAAATTGGATATTCCTCACATTTTTGGGCCAAACATGAATTATTCCCTTGTTGTCTATGGAAATTGCAATTTTGCTAACTGCGAAATTATGACGTAATTCTAGGCAGTTTTTTCATTTGGTATCATTGGAAAGCGGAGGACCATAGCTCTCTTTGGTACCAAAACCAAGTGCCTGTAATGTTTCTCTGTGTTGTGCTAGGCATGTTAGTACTTCTCTCCCGAAGGGGGTGGTTGCATTTTGGCAACCATTTTGAAAAGCGCCCTCACCGTTTAACCCAGGGTGGGGATTTTTGAAGACAACCTGATTTCAGTTGCTTATGGTATAAGCTTCACAAAAATGGTTGTCTCCAAAAATCCCCGGGGGGTGCGGGGGGGGTGATGGTAGCCCGTAGTCTAATAAGTCTGTATGTGAAATGCAAAAAAGGCGTATTTTCACATACGACGCTAATTTCACCGTTATATTTCAATGTGTTCAGATAGATCTGTATGTGAAACACGCCATGTTCACGCACGAGGCAGATAGGACGCACATAGATCTGTATGTGAAAAGCGTAAACAGCTTGTTTTACGAACAGCGCTAATTATACGCCTATTGAAATTACGTGTAAATGAAACATACGACTGTATTACGACAGTATGTGAAATCGCGATATGCAGTTTTTAGCTTATTGATCAAAATTCTTAATTAATATCTCACTAATTAGGTCACTTTCAAGATTGTAACTTTGTGCATATAGACCATAACACTATAAGTACATATGCAAAATTTCTCAAAAAAGTAAAAAATGTCAGATAAGACAGTATGTGATGTGAGCGACGATTTGTTTCAGCACTATATCCAAATGGCCTCGTCTACAAGGTCACGGTTTATTCCGTACATGTTGCTATGGTAGCTAGGCCCCTCTCATGGGGGACATTCATGTTTCTTTACACCGGTGCAAGGTAACCTTGGCAATAGTATGAAAAGGGATCAGGATATGAGGACATGAGATCTCAGTCATTATTAAAATTGGATAAATTAATACTTTAACATTTCATATTTATAATGAAAGCTTGATTATCTAATATTGCCGAAATTTTCTGCTTTTAAAGTGTGTCCAAAGCCATGGTAGCCTTAGCAAGAACTACACTGTTAAAAATTTCCGTAAATTAAGAAAACAGATTTTCCGTAAATTTCTGTTTTAGAAAACAATAAAAATAAAAAACAAAAAACATAAAAAATGTTAATTTACGGAAATATTTCAAAAATTTCTGGCAGCAATATTTCTGGACTTTTTTTGGGTTCCGTAATTTTAAATTACGGAAAAATTCTGTTAAAATACACATTTTTTTCCGTAATATGAGACAAATTTCTGTAAAAGTACTGTCAAAGTTCCGTTAATTGACAGAAATTTCTGTAAATTTACCCTAAAAATGTCTGGAAATATTGCTGCCAGAAATGTCCGTAAATTTACGGACATTTTTTTAACAGTGTATGTTTTCAACGGTCCGGACCTATTGGCCGTCTCATCGGTTGCACTATTTACAGTACATGATAGGTTCTTTGAGTGAAAGCATGTTAAATATTTATTATTTAGTCCAAAACTTGTTTTCGTGTGATTTTAAATTCCACAGGTCGTTCTGCTTCTCTGTGCCTCTCCGAGCATAGCACGGCAACAGACCGGGGCAACAGAATACCGCCACCAATATTCGATTTTTAAAAAAGGATTTGATTTTGTTTGTTTGTTTGTTTATATTACTAGTAGTATTTCAGCACTATGGAGTTACTGTTCACATCAACATGTATCAAAAATTATGTCAAAATAGAAAGTTCACATGATATCAGAAAAACGTTGAAATAAAAATCAAGTATTAGGCCACCTGCTTAAAAATTCTTGTAGTGGTCTTTTAACAACAGTTTAATGTTTTAACACCATAGTTTTGTGTGAAATGTACAGTTTTCACGGGATCAGTCCAATTTACCCTCAATTACTAGAGATATGACTCGGATATCCTTTTTTTTTTAAATAAATTTTCCATAACATTAAAAACATTCATGTGGCGGAAAATTGGCGGCCATTTTAAAATATTGCCGCAATTTTGTATCTTCAATTGGATCTTCGTTAAAAACATTTATGATGATATTCATACCAGACCACTTGTATACATGCGCTCATGTGTGATATTTGAAATATTCCCCAAATTATTAGGGGTCTATGTCCTATATCACCTTCCCCCTGTGCCTTCTATACAAATTTCTGTTTCTCCGTGTGCATTACCTTACAAAGGGTAATGTAACCCAAAAAACCCTTTTCTTTCTTTCTAAAGTTGGGAACGAAAAGAAGAAGCTATGTGCGTTAGTTTGAATTGGTTAGCAAACAAAATGTGACCAGATAAATCTGACTGCAAAAGCGTAGATGATGACTGTGGAGTGAGATAGAAGCCATTTGTAAAATGCCGCAGTAAACCAACTTATCTTTTTAACAGTAATTATAATGCGAATTACTACCCACATTATCGGACACAGCAACAATAACACCATCATCCATTCAACTCTTTGCCCCTTATTCGTGAACGAGGGCTCTACAGCGTGTCTCAAAAAAAGTGGGAAAACAGAAAAAAAAATGGGTTAATTATGGAAATTTCCAAATCAAGTCATTTTATTGGCATAATATTAAAGAAGAAAAGAACAGACTTTCCAATGGTGTTTGTTTCATCTTGTTTGCTTTGGCCATCCAGAGATCTAATCAATTTAGTGCGATACACCAAAATGTGTGTGCACTTTTAGGCATGGACACAGTGTTTCACGCCGTTAGCCATGCTGTCTTGAAGCTCACACAGATTGCAACTTGAAAAAGAAGAAACAAAAACACAGATTAAAGTAAACAAAGGAAGTCTAAGTTTTATCGACAGGTTTTAATCGTCAACATAATCAGTTCAATGATAAATCTCTTCTTTCATAAAAAATAAACAATACAAATTATTTTATTGCCGTCCAATGAAATTTGAGCTTTGAATTTATTACAAAATTGGTATCTGTTAAAATCAGCCAGAAGGATGGACTTGGGCGACCAAAATGAACACTCCGAATCCAAAGAAACGATTTAAATATATGCACTAGCTTTGTGGCATTTACTAATTGTTGAAGTCAATAAAACTTTGAACCTAGGCAGCACGTAACAAGGTGTTGGTAAGAATTTTGGCGTTTCATGATACTTCAAGAACCCTTAGAATCCTCTCCTCAGGTTTTTGTACGCTCATGGTTCTCTTCTAACAACCAACAGTAATGTCGACTGTTAGTCACTTTATCTGGGGGGGGGGGGGGGGGGGGGGGGTTTACACCACAACTTACGATCATAACTTCCCCCATTAACGAACGGTTTTCGTATATTTAGAGTTTCTTTGAAGTTAATCCCTTGTCAAAGATTTGATATTTGTTCAAACCTTGAAATAACTTATGTTTAGGCCATTCTTTCACCGTTTTCCACTCAACCAGAAGTGGCACAACTTGATTTTTGTGTTCGGCAGTAAGTGGAGTTATCTCGCGATTGAAACAGCAAATGAGATGAAACAAAAATGCTGGAAAGCCTGGTCCCTTTTTCTTTAATTGATGACAAAACGACTACTTATGTGAGCTAAAATACTGAAAAAAATCATTTTTGATTGTACCATTTTTTTTGAGACAGGCTGTTTAGCTCAATCTAAATCTGGGGGCGATAACACCTCAAAGCTTTTCAAAGTCATGGACAATAACAATGGCTCGTCAGTTCCAAAGAATCTGAGTCTGTTTCTCTATGCAGAACGGACGGATTTACTTGTCATTAGCGCCACTTTTTTGCTGGAGCAACGGAAACGTGGTTACATCAGTTGGGGCACTGATATTCGGGGGGGGGAAAGGAGTGACATTTTTTCCTATTCAAGAAATTGCACATTTATAATTTGTAGAGAATTTATTTAGGAAAATTATGGACTTCCCAGGGGTGCGTCCCCTGTATAAACTCTATGAGATCTGCCCGCTGCCTAACGCTGAATAATTTCTGATACTACTTGCTGTCGGTATTCTCCTGTTATATACTTTTAATACTTTAGGATTTGGTCCTGATGCTTACTCATCATCCGACAGCGAGAGCTCGACTATGAGGAAATTGACACAGTGAAAAATTCCGACTACGAGTTGTCGGACCCGACGGTACGTGTAATTTTCCTTTCGGCCGCTTACGAAACACGTTTGAGTAGTGAGGGTTGGGTACAGATCTATTGCCAATAGGGACCTATATACTCATATAAGGGTACCACACATTGCAATAGGAAGTCGATGTCAATGAATTCCCATTGAGGTGTTGATGGACTAAAACTTTAATCTCATTTTCTCTGAAAATGATGAAAAGCCCTGCAATAGCATTGTTATATTAGATGTAAAGAAACGCACTCAGTAATTTTAATTGTGTTGAAAAAGCACACCAAGATGTTTTGTCTGTTACAAGGATTCCAAAAAGGACTTAGTTATGGCGTTATAGTTTTGGAATCATGGGGTAAAACTTTAAAATGGTGAAAAAGTCAATTTGGGTTGTGTACAGGTTCAAAATTAAAAGTTTGCACCAATCTTTGGTCAAAACGTGGTTCAAGTTCTTGGTTCAGCTCATAAATGAAATATAGGAAAGAGTTTTGACTATAAAAGTGTTTTGGTGGGGGGGGGGGGTGGGGGGGGGGGGGGGGGGGGGGGAGAGTTTATAAAATAACTCAAATGGTGAAAAAGCAATAGCTATTGGCAGCTATTGGATTCTTGACCTGTGACATATTTTGTTTGATAACGTGAAAACTAATCATAACATGCAAACATTGCTTATGATATTCAATCTAGGAACCAATTTGCACCAATATTACCTGAATAAAAGCGACTTTTTACCCATGCCCACCAAATTGACTTTTCACTATTTTAATTCGTTTTTAACCCATTAGTCCATGGGGTTATGTAGATTATTTTGTATTTGTGTGGTTTTTGCTACATTAGTGAAACCAATGTCTTTTTTTCAATCTTTATACCCTACTCAACACTATTAGAGTTTGGTGCCATTTTTTTTCCAAGCATCTTAAAGCTGCCATCTTGAATTTCAAAATGGCTGCATTTTTTTCATAAATGACAGTATTTTTTTGCCCTAGGGCACTTAGAGAAGACACTTTTTTTGGCATTTAATAATACATACTAACTTGTCTAAAAGTCATAAAATTTAATTTTCATAACATTCAGGTGATGTAGTCATTTTGTGTTTCAAAATGGCCGCCATGGCCTTTATAAAAAAAAAAACCCTCGTCTTTAATTACCCTGCCCTTTTTGGTAACACGGTTTACAAGGGGGT
>JAMKCH010007319.1:0-42895 GCA_023653785.1 Ophioderma brevispina | reverse complement strand
CCGTGAGAAGGAAGAGTGGGAGCGAATGGACTATCGGATGCTTCCGTGGTGCGCCGCACTTCGCCATTTTTCGGTTTTTGATGCTGTTAAGGGGAGAGGTAGGCGAAGCGTTAGGCACCATGAATCGCTTCCTAGAGTGTGGTTTGCAGCCGATGCTTTGTTCACATAACGTTTCATTTCCACTCTTCGACGCATTATTTTCATAAAACTCTTAACACATGTCCACTACTGGGCATTGGGGCACGAACCACATAGCTGTCATTTCCAAACAGCGCATTTCGGGCATTTTCTGCTGTGACTTCCCACTTTCAAAAGGCTATTTTTCTAACTCGATGATATATCTTAATAAGTGACACTTTTTCTTATAATGATCCATGTTTTATGAAAATAAAGAAACTAACAAAGTGTATGTTCAAAGGGAGCACACCACTAAATCACTCCGCATTTTGGTGTATGGTAGTAGTTTTCCGTTAAATAAACATAACCGTCGAGTTACCCAAATTGTTGTGCATGGTGGAGATTGTTGATTGTCACTATTAATATATTTAAATGAATGTGCAATCAATGTTCTATACTTGGAATATCAGAAAGAAATAAATTTGAATCTACAAACAAAATTAGGGCCTTTCGGAAGTACTCCGTGCTTCGGATACGACTATGGGTTTTTACGTGTCGGGTGGAAAAAGTGGTGCGCGCTATTCACACGCCTGTATCTCGAATTCTATCCTTATCGGTATCAATTACCATGATTTTTAAAAATTTTTTCAATCTTTTTTGATATAGAAATATCTCTTCAACATCAAATATGATGTCCGGGGGTTGAAATTGAACTTATTTTCAAGTCAATTTAGCGTGGTATTTCAAGGGGAGCGTTATTGGTGGGTGTGCCCCGTCTAAGCGCTGTATGGGAAGTGCAAGCAACTTCATAAATGGGATTTTCAGCAGATAAAGCAATTGAGGCCCGAAAGTGATTTGTTATATAGAGAAATTCTATTTGTCCTAAATGAGCCTTCGGGTAATTTAGAGACTTTTTGTCGAAGAAATTAAGTCACAAACAGTCTACCCAGCAATTTTACGATTAACCTGATTTGTTCATTTTGGCCATTTTTTTTTGGTTTAAAAGTTCGGTTTGTTTATATTTAATGTTAGCTCGCCCAAAAAATGGAAAGTCTCTTGAAAGCGCTGCAATGTTCTTGCATTATTTGTCTTTTCAACAATAGTAGTCTATACGAGAGATAACACTGTGATCTTCCTTTGTGGTAATGCCTTCAATGTCCAAGCGAACATCCTGATTACCCTCCTTGTAAGAGCCAAATCACGCATTTGTCATCAACTGCCTTCTATTTCCCAAGAGACGTCATGGTGGAAGAAAGATCACTATGAACTTTGCATATTAAGTATGTTGTAATACCATTTAATATTGATAATTTATTTTTTATAAAGTACCAACGGGCTCTCTTGGAACCCTAACCTTGTCAAAATGAGCACGGTAATCCAATTTAAGAGGCAAGAATCGGGTCATACACATACCTCTTGTAGTACTTTTGCGTGGATTTCCCCGCGAGCATTTTAATACCCCTAATAAAGCCTAGTCCCAGCTCCAATGTTAACCACATGACCGACCCTAACGTAATTCTAACCCTAAAGTCTAACCAAGCCCCACAATCTAACCCTAACCCACCCTAACCTAACTCAAAACATCTACCCCTAACCGATCGCTAACCCTACCTATCGTAACCCTAGCGTTTATCCCTAACCCTAACCTTAATCCTAACCCTATTCTTATCAAAGCTCTACTTCTTTCTATCTACTCTAACCCTAGCCTATCCCCAACAATTATCCCCAACCGTGAGAAGGGGAGGGGGAGCGAAATGGACTAGCGTATGCATTCGGGGCGGCCGCACTTCGTCTTTTCGGTTTTTGATCTGTTAAGGGGAAGGGGGAGGCGAAGCTGAGGCACCATGAAATCGCTTCCCAGAGTGTGTTGCATTCGATGCTTTGTTTCACATAACTGTTTTCATTTTCTCACTCTTCGCCGAAGACGCCATTATTCATCAAACTCTACACAATGTCCACTACTTACTTGGCATTGGTCAGACCATAGCTGCAATTTCTCAAAAAGGCGCTTTTTCGGGCATTTTCGCTGTGACTTCACAGTTCAAAGGCTCTTTTTTTCTAAATCGGATGAATATATCTATATAATTGACACTTTTTCTGAGAATGAATCAATTTTTATGACAATAAAGAAACTAAAAAATTGTAGTTCAAAGGGAGCAAACCACTAAATGACTCCGCATTTTGTGTAATGGGGGGTGGGAGTGTTTCCGGTAAAAACATACCGTCGTTGTCAGCAAATGGTGTGGCATGGTGGTAGATTTGTTGATTGTCAAAATATAATATTTAATGAATGTGCAGACAATGTTCTATACTTGGATGCTCAGAAATAAATAAATTTGAATCTACAATAAATAAGGCCTTCGGAAGTGCTCTCCCGTGCTCGGATACGACTATGTGGTTTTACGTGTCGGGGGAACAAGTGGGCGTCTATCCAGCCTGTACCTCGAATTATGTATCGGTATCAAATTACCTACCATGATTTTTAAAATTTTCAATCTTTTTTTGATATAGAATATCTTCAAAACATCAAAACGATGTCACTTGGGGTTGAAATTTGACGTATTTCAGTCAGTTGCGTGTTTGCAATGGGCGCGTTTTTTGGTGGTGGGCGCCCTTCTAAAGCGCTGTATGGGAATGTGCTTGCACTTCATAAATTGGGATTTTTCAATCATATACAAAGCAAAATTTGAGGCGCCGAAAGTGTTGTTAATAGAATAACCTTGCTATTGCTAAAAAGAAGCTTCGGTGTAATTTAGGACTTTTTTTGTCGAAGAATTAAGTCCCCAACACATCTTAACCCAGCATTTATGATAACATGATTTGTTCATTTTGGCCATTTTTGTTTTAAAGTGGCGGTTTTGTTTGATAGTTATATGTTGCTGTCCAAAAACTGGAAAGTCTCTTAAAGCTCTGCAATGTTCTGTGGAAATATTTGTCCTTTCAATCTTTCAATCACAATATTTGTCATACGAGAGATAACACTGTGATCTTCCTTCGCGGTAATGCACTCAATTTCAAAGCGAACATCCTAATTACCATCCGTGTAAGAGCCCACATAACGGCATTTTGCCATCAAACTGCCTATTCTATTCTCAAGAGACTGCCTGGTGGAAATAAAGATCACATGAACTTTGCATATTAGTGATTTGTAATACATTTAATCAATTGATATATTATTTTTTATAAAGTATCCAAAACAGTGTTTTGAACCCTACCTTTTCAAAATGACCACGTTAGAGGCCAATGTTTTTTACAGAGGCAACGATCGGTTCATACCCATTACCATCTTGTAGGTAACTTTTGGTGTATTTCCACTCGAGCATTTTAATACCCCTAATAAAGCCTAGTCCCAGCTCCAATGTTAACCATGGACCCGACCTAACCGTACTCTAACCCTAAGTCTAACCCTAGGCCCCAATCTAACCCTAAACCCAACCCTAACCCTAACTCAAACCTCTCCCCTAACCGATCGCTAACCCATCGCCCTAGCTTTATCCTAACCCTACCTTAAAATCCAAACCCTAATCTTATCACCAACTCTAACTCCTTATTCTAAATCTACCCCTAGCCTTATCCCCAACCTTATCCCTTTATCCCCAACCGTGAGAAAGGAGAGTGAGCGAATGGACTATCGGATGTGCATTCGTTCGGGCGCCGCACCTTCGTCATTTTTCGGTTTTTGTGATGCTGTTAGGGGAGGGGGCCGAAGCTTAGGCACCATTAAATCGCTTCCTAGGGTTGGTTTGATCCTGCTTTGTTTCACATAACTGATTTCAATTTTCACTCTTCGTCGCCATTATTTTCATAAAACTCTTTACACAATTCCCTATTGCATTGGGCAGACCACATAGTGCATTTCTCAAAAAAGCGCATTTTGGCATTTTCTGCTGTGACTTTCCCCACGTTCAAAAGGCTATTTTTCTAATCGGGGACGTATTAATATATCTTAATAATAAGTACACTTTGTCTTAGAATGAACAATGTTTAATGAAAATAAGAAACTACAAAAATTGTCTGTTCAAAGCGCTTTATGGGAATGTGCTGCACTTCATAAATGGATTTTCATGCAGATAACAAAATTGAGGCCCCGAAGTGATTGTTATATAGAATAAATTTCTATTTTTGTCCTCGACGAAAATGAGCTTCGGTTAATTTAGAGACTTTTTGTCGAAGAAATTACGTCACAACCCAGTCTTACCCAACATTTTTAACGGATTAACATGAGTTTGTTCATTTTGGCCATTTTTGGTTAAAAGTGGCGGTTTTGGTTTATATTTATCTGTTGCTGCATTACAAAAAATGGAAAGTCCTCTTGAAAACGCGCAATGTTCTTGGAATTATTTGTCTTGCAACAATATTATGTCTATACGAGAGAAACACTGTGATCTTCCTTCGCGGTATGCAATTCAATTTCCAACGCTAACATCCTGATTACCCCCCGTGTAAGCGCCAAATTAACGCATTTTGTCATCAAACTGCCTAGTTCTATTCCAAGAGACAGTCTGGTGGAAGAAAGATCACTATGAACTTTGCTATTAAGTTATGTTTGTAAACCATTTAAAATAAATTGTAATTTATGTTTTTATAAATAGCCAACGGGCTCTCTTGAACCCTACCTTGTTCAAACTGACACGTAACCAATTTAAAGATGCAAGCATCGGCTCATACCATTCCCATCTTGTAGTAACTTTTGCGTGATTCCACGCGAGCATTTAAATACCCCCTCATAAAGCCTAGTCCCAGCTCCAATGTTAACCATCGACACGACCCTAACCGTAATTCTAAACCCTCAGTCTAACCTATGCCCAAATCTAACCCTAACCCACCCTCACCGCTAACTCCAAACATCTAACCCTAACCGATCGCTAACCCTACTTAACCATATCTTCTCCCTAACCCTAACCTTATCCTAACCCTAATTCTTATCACCAACTCGAACTTCGTATAACTAAAATCTAACCCTAGCCTTATCCCCACCATTATCCCAACCGTGAGAGGAGAGTGGGAGCGAATGGACTATCGGTGCATTCGGGCTCCGCACCTTCGTCATTTTTCGGTTTTGATGCTGTTAATGGGGGGGAGGCGAAGCTTAGGCACCATGAATTCGCTTCCTAGAGTGGTTTTGCATCCGATGCTTTGTTTCACCTAACTCTTTTCAATTTCTTCACTCTTCGAGGCCATTATTTTCATAAAACCTCTTAACACACTGTCACTACTACGCATGGGCGACCACATAGCGCAATTTCTCAAAAAAGCGCATTTTCGGCATTTTCTGCTTTGACTTTCCCATCTTTCAAAAGTCGATTTTTCTAAATCGTCGGATTATATATCTTAATAATAATGGACACTTTTTTCTTAGGACTGATCAATGTTTATGCAATATAACAAAAAAATTGTATGTTCAAAAGGCGCTGTATGGGGATGTGCATGCACTTCATACATTGGGATTTTCATGCAGATAAAGCAAATTGAGGCCCCGAAATGATTGTTTCTAGAATAAATTGCTATTTGTCCTAAAATGAAGCTTCGTTGTAATTTAGAACTTTTTGGTTTTGGTCGAATCAATTAAGTCAAAACAAACCGTCTTACCCAGCAATTTAAACGGATTAACATGATTTGTCATTTTGTGGCCATTTTTGTTTTTAAAAGTGCGTTTGGTTTATATTTATATTTGCTGCACAAAAAATGGAAAGTCTCTTGAAAGCTTCGCAATGTTTCTTTGAATTATTTGTCTTCAACATATTATTTCCTATACAGAGGGATAACACTGTGATCTTCCTTCCCGGTAATGCATCAATTCACCGCGTAACATCCTGATTACCCTCCGTGTAAGGGCCAAAATAACGGCATTTGGTCATCACCTGCCTATTCCTATTCCCAAGAGACTGCATGGTGGAAGAAAAGATCCCTATGAACTTTCTATTCGTGATGTTTAATAATACCATTTATAAATTGATATTCTATATTTTTTTATAAAGTATCCCACGGGCTCTCTTTGAACCCTAACCTTGTTCAAAATGACCACGGTAAGCCTTTAAAGAGCAAAATCGTTCATACCTTACCATCTTGTAGGTAAATTTTGCGTGGATTTTCCACGCGAGCATTTTAATACCTCTAAAGCCTAGTCCCAGCTCCAATGTTAACCATCGACCCAACCCTAACCGTAATGTTTTTTGCTAAAACCCTAAGTCTAACCATAGGCCCCAATCTAACCTAACCCAACCCTAACCCTAACTCAACATCTAACCCTACCCGAGCGCTAACCTATCGTAACCCTACTGCTTTATGCCTACCCTATACCTAATCCTAACCCTAATTCTATCACCACCTCCCGAACTTCTTAACTAAATCTAACCCTAGCTTATACCCCAACAATTATCCCCCACCGTGAGAGAGAGTGGGAGCGAATGGACTATCGGATGCATTCGGGGGCGCCGCACATGCGTCATTTTTCGGTTTTTGATGCTGTTTAAGGGGGGGGAGGCGAAGCTTAGGCCATGAAATCGCTTCCTAGAGTGTGGTTTCGATGCTTTGTTTCACATAACCTGTTTTCATTTCCTCACTCTTCGACGCCATTATTTTCATAAAATTAACACAATTTCCACTACTGGCATTGGGCAGACCAAATAGCTGCACTTTCCTCAAAAAAAGCCATTTCGGCATTTTCTTTTTCTTCTTGCTGCTGTGACTTTTTCCTCGTTCAAAAGGCTATTTTTCTAATCGATGATATATCTTAATACTCAGGACACTTTTTTTATTAGATGAATCATGTTTATGAAAAATAAAGAAAACAAAAAATTGTATGTTTCAAAGGGAGCACAACACCACTAATCACCCGCATTTGTGAAGGGTGCTTAAGTTCCGGTACAAACTACCGTCGATTGTAAGCAATTGGTGTGGCATGGTGCGTAGATATGTTGATTGTCCAAAGATTAATTTTAAATAATAGTGCAGACAATGTTCTATACTTGGAATAATCAAAAATAAATCAATTTGAATCTACACCTAAATTAGGCCTGCGTAGTACTTCCTCCTTGCCTCGGATACGACTAGTGGTTTTACGTGTCGGGTTGAAAAGTGGTGGCGCTAGTTCACAAATAGCCTGTAATCTCGAATTCTATCCTGTATCGGTATCAATTACCATGATTTTTAAAAATTTCATCTTTTTTGATATAGAAACTATCTTCAAAACCATCAATATGATTCATGGAGTTGAAATTTTGAACTTATTTCAAGTCATTTAGCGTTTATTTCAATGGAAGCGTTATTTGGTGGTGTGCGCCCGTATGCGTCTCAGCAGGCGATTGGGACGAGCAAATGCCCGTAATAGTACGCACAACAGTTTAATGTGCTGCGTGGATTCGATGTTTGCAGGCCGACAGCTTGCTTATAATGTTTCACTTGAACATGGACATAATTCCTTTCGTTCAACGCTTTCTTTCATGCATTCGCTTTCTTGCTTTCATCCTTCTCTCATGCATTCGCTTTCTCTTTCCTTTCAATTTTCTATCTTTGTTTTTAGGTTCTTCTTTCAATTTAATTTCTGTTTTTAATCTTTCTTTCTTTGTTTTTAGTTTCTTTCTTTCAAGTTTTTCTTTCTGTTTTCGTTTCTTTTCTTTCAGTTTCTTCTTTGTTTTTAATTCTTTCTTTCACGTTTTCATTTTTTTAGTTCATTCTTTGAAGTTTCTTTTTGTTTTTGTAGTTCTTTTCTTTCAAAAGTTTTCTTTCTTTGTTTTTTAGTTCTTTTTTTCAATTTTCTTTCTTTGTTTTTAAAGTCCTTTCTTTCAAGTTCTTTTCTTCTCTTTTCTTTCTTTCTTTGTGTTTTAGTTCTCTTTCTTTTAATTTTTTCTTTTCAGTCTTTTTAGTTTCTTTCAAGTTTTCTTTCTTTTGTTTTTAGTTCTTTCTTTCTTTTTTTTTTCAGTCTTTCTATCTTTCAAAGTTTCTTCTTTTTTTTCTGTTCTTTCTTACTTTCAAGTTTTCTTTCTTTGTTTTTAGTTCTTTCTTCTTTGTTTTAGGTTTCTTTCTTTCTTTTGTTTTAGTTCTTTAGCTTTCTTTTAATTTTTCTTTCTTCTGTTTTTTAGGTTCTTTCTTTCTTTTTATTTTTCTTCTTTTAAGTTTTTCTTTTTAGTTTTCTTTCGTTTAAGTTTCTTTTTCAATTTTTTCTTTTTATTTTTTCCTTCTTTCTTTCTCCTTTTGATTTTTCTTTTTATCTTTCTTTTCCTTTGTTATTTTTCTTTCTTTTTCATTTCTTTTTCTCTCTTTTTTCCCGTCGTAGTTTATGTGTTTTTATCAAATCAAACTATCAAATTTACAAACAACAGAAACTTGCAGACACAACACCGAGTAGGACCCGCAGATCCAAATTCTCATAATTTTATATACTTTGAGAAAGGCAAGACGAGCCCAGAATATTGGGTTTTGTTTCCGAATTTACATCGGCGAAATTTTATAGAAAACAATGAAATAAGGAATAGACCAGACTTGAAAATATGACGTTCACGAAAATATTGAGCACCTGACAAAACATCACATAATGTTGATCAATATATTTAATCATAACAAGAAAAAACAATACATTTTGTAGCAATAGTCTCATGAAAATAATTTCATCTAGACTTGAACCAAACAATAATCAATACACTTTGCCTATATATAGGATTGTTTTCAATTGTAACTGATCCCCCCTCTCTGTCTTGTTTGCTTAATGTTATTGCGTTTTTTCTTTTTTGTTCTCGTTTTAGTTTTTATTTTTGATTTTTCGTTCTTTGTCCTGTGGTGCTTCTTTTTACCTATTCGTGTTTTTCACCCTCTTAATTTCTATTTCTTTCTATTTCCCATCTCTCTTTGGTTTTGTTTTAAATTACGTAATTAATAAAAGGTCGTCAAAACAATCAGAAAGAAAAATAAAGATTGAATCTTTTATTCTTATTTTGTATTACTGCGTTTTTCGCATTTGTTTATTGAATTCTTTTCTATAACCTTATTCAAATGAACTATTTTCACAATGTTTGGTTTGCAATTGTCACTCACTACTTCATTTTATTTCTTTGTTGGTCTTATCTGGTCTGATACAGACCTATAGACCTATACGAAAGACGTGTGTCAATATTGTAAAATCCTCCAGAGTAATAGCGCTGATCCAAAATTAACGGGGAACTTGAAAAGATGCTCAGAAAAGAAGTATCTTCACTCTCGTTTGTTTTGTTTGTTTTTGACAATATTAACCACAGCAGACAACAATAAAGAAACAAACACAACGTGTATTTGCGCAAGGACCATCGATTACAATTTGCGGATCGCCGAACGTTTTTTCTGGCGCATGAAAATACCCACGCTGTCAGCCATTTTTGTTTTTCAACTGGGCTTTCAAGAACTTCTACGCGCTCGGGGACACCGGCCCTGCAACTCTATTTTAAAATGGCCGCGCCCATCAAGACGCGTGTATGGGAAATTGTCCCTTCCATTATTGATCTTCCTTGGGTCGGCTACATTAATCTACCACATGCTGTCTAATTGGACAAACACTAAGTAAATGAAAATTAAAATAATTAGTAAAAAAATTTAATTTCAATCCAATATTTTTTTACAAAAAATTAACAGGCAAGTAAAAATTAGGCCTCCATAAAAATATCAGTAATAAAGTTAATGATAATTAAAACAACCTTAAAACTAAAATTCTAAAACTTAATTAAAAAACAAAAGATTAAAATAAAAATGATAAAAATAAATAAAAAAGCAATAAACCATATAAAGATGAAAACAAAATGAAACATACTTTAACAATAATCACTTAACTAACCATACTAAAAATGGAATGAAATAGATGAAACCAAAACAAAAAGAATGTTCTTTGTGGAGTAAACATCCGCAATTATCAACAACAAAAAGAAACAAACAACGAGAACAATAATACCCCCCCCCCCTAATGCGGAGAAGTTTTTTGATATATATAATATATATTATATATATATATATATATATATTTATACATGTAATAACTTATAATCCGTATAGGAGCCTAACTATAACTGGCCGCGTGACGTGGAACAACGGCAAAATTTCGTTATTTTTATCGCTATGGTGCGATTACAAGAAAAATTTCTTATTCGCACCACCACTGTGCGAATTACAAGAAAAGTTTTCTTATTCAAACCGCTACGCGGTGCCATTACAGAAAAGTTTTTCTTATCACCCGCTAGGTGCGAATTACATAAAAGTTTTCTTATTCCACCGCTACGGTGCGAATTACCGAAAACATTGCTTATTCGCACCGTGACCGGTTGCGATAACTCTTACCATTTTCCGATGAGCCTCCTACAGACCCACAAGGGGGAGGATCTGGGCTAGTCAAAGTGGCGAGACCTTTCATGACATCCGAACTTACCACGCATATAATATATTATAGAGAATATGCAAAGCTCAATTTGGATGCCGCTAAAAATCACAAATAAGAACTTCTACCTCTTTAAGCGTTTTTTCGGGCACGAAAATGTTAAAATTTTAACATTTTCCAGTGGCCCCCTACAGGGGACCCACAATAGGTGGGGATCTGGCTATCTATTGCGACCTTTCCATTTACAATCCAATCACAGATATAATATATTATATGAATTCCAAAGATTAAATTTGGATCCGGGCTAAAAATCACAAATAGATTCTAACCCTTTTAAGGGATCTTCTTGGCACAAAAAATGATCCAAAATGTAAACTTTTCGATTGGCCTTCATATTTAAGGGGTGATGATCTGGCTAGTCAAGTGCGCCCCTTTCATTACATCGAAGAAACCAGATTGTAATATAATCATAGAGAAATTTTCAAAGATTCAAATTTGGATGCCGGCTAAATCACAAATAAGAATTCCTACCTCTTTAAGGCGGTCTTTCGCGGGCACAAAAGTTTCAAATTTTAACATTTTCCGATTGGCCTCCTACAAACCCACAAGGGGGGGAAGATCTGGCTAGTCAAAGTGCGACCTTTCGTTTACATCCGAATGACACCAATTATAATTATTCTAAAATATCCCAAGTTAAATTTGTATGCCGCCTAAAATCACAAATAAAATTCTACTCTTTCAGCGGTCTTTCTTTCGGGCACGAAATGTTGCAAATTTAACATTTTCCGATGGCCTCCTATAAACCCCCAAGGGTCGGGATGGCATCAAAGGTGCGACCTTTTCTTTGATCCGAATGACCCAGCTTGTAAAATATTATAAGAATATTCCAAAGATTAAATTTGGATGCCGGCTACAAATCACAATAAAGAAGTACACCTCTTTAAAGGATCTCTTCTTGGCACTAAATTGATCCAAAATGTAATTTCTCTTTGGCTTCCATATTAAGGTGGTGATCTGGGCTAGTCCAAAGTCGCCCCTTTCTTTGTACCTACCGAATGTGACCCAGATTGTATATATTCATAGAAATATTCACAGATTAAATTGGGATGCCGGCAAAATCACAAATAAGATTACTAACTACCTCTTTATGGATCTTCTGGCACCAAAATGATCACAAATGTTAACATTGGTTCGATTGGCTTCATATTTAAGGGGTGATGATCGGGCTAGTCAACGTGCGCCCTTATCTTCTTACATCCGAATGACAACCATATTGTCGATTTATAAGAAAATATTCCAAGATTAATTTGGATGCGGGCTAAAAATCACAAGAATTTCTACCTCTTTAAAAGCGGTCTTTCGGGTCCGAAAATGTTTCAAATTTTAACATTTCCGATTTGGCCTCCTACAGACCCTAAGGGGTGGGGGATCTGGCTAGTCAAGTGCGACCTTTACTTTACATCCGAAGCCACCATAAATTATAATAGATATAATAGCGATAGTCCAAAGATTAATTTGGATGCCAGGCTAAAATCACCAATAAAATTACTACTACCTCTTTAAGGGATCTTCTTGGCACAAAAATTGATCCCAGTTTCAATGTTGAATATTTTCCGATTGGCTCGTAGTCACTGGTGGGGATCGGCTCGTCAAGTGGCGCTCCCCTTTTCTTTACATCCGGATGACACCAAGATTGTAATATATTATAGAGGATATCCAAGATTAAATTTGGATGCGGCTAAAAATTCACAATAATAAATTACTACCCTTTAAGAAGCGGTCTTTCGGGCACGAAATTTTCCCAATTTAACATTTTCCATCCGATTGGCCTCCTCAACCCAGAAGGTGGGGATCTGTGCAAGTGCGACCGTTCCCATACAGTCCACCTAATGACACCATATAAATATATTATAGAGAATATTCAAAGATTAAATTTAAATTGGATGCGGGCTAAAAATCACAATAAGAATTTCTACCTCTTTAAGCGGTCTTTCGGGCATGAAAAAAAAAGAAAACGAAATGTTAAATTTTAACATCTTTCCGCTTGGCCTCCTACAGACCCACAAGGGATGGGATCGGGCTATTCAAAGTGCGACCTTTTATTTAAATCCGAATGATACCAGATTATAATATGTTATAGAGAATAGTCGCAAAGATTAAATTTTGGATGCCGGCTAAAAATCACAAATAAGAACTTCTACCTCTAAAAGCGGTTTTTCGGGCACGAAATGTTCAAATTTTTAACATTTTTCCGATTGGGCCTCCTATACCCCACAAGGGGTGCAGATCTGGCTTGTCAAAGTGCGACCTTTCGTTTCCATCCGAATGACACCAAATTATAATATATATAGAGAATATTCCAATATTAATTGGATGCGCTAAAAATCACCAAAAGAATTAACACTACCTCTTAAGGGATCTCTTGCACGAATTGATCCAACAGTTATTTTATTTTCCGATTGGCTTCATATTTAAGGGGTGATGATCTGGCTAAGTCAAAGTGGCGCCCCGTTCTTTACATCCGATGACACCAGATTGTAATATATATAGAGAATATTCCAAGGATTAAATTTGGATTGCCGTCTTCAAATCCAAATAAGAATTACAACCTCTTTAAGGGATCTTCTTGGCACGAAATTGATCCAAATGTACAGTTTCCGATTGGCTTCATATTTAAGGGTGATGTCTGGCTAGTCAAGTGCGCCCCTTTCCTTTACAACCCGAATTACACCAGATTTGGAATATATTATAGAAATATCCACAGATTAACTTTGTATGCGGGCTAAACCAAAAAAAATCACAAATAAGCATTTCTACCTCTTTAGTGGTCTTTCGGGTCCGAAAATGTTTCAAATGTTAACATTTTCCGATTGGCCTCCTACAGACCCATAAGGGGTGGGGATCTGGCCTAGCAAGTGCGAAGCGACGACCTTTTCTTCTTTACCTCCGTCATGACACTAAATTATAATTTTATAGAGAATAGTCCAAGATGAAAGTTGGATGCGGCTAAAAATCACAAATAAGAATTACTACCTCTTTAAGGATCTTCTTGGACCAAAAGTGATCCAGTTGTCAAATGTTAATAATTTTCCGCTGCTTCGTATTCAAGGGTTGGGAATCTGGCTAGGCAACGTGCGCTCCTTTCTTTATCTTTACATTCCGACTGAGACCAGATGTAATATATTATAGAGGATATCAAAGTTAAATTTTGGATGCCGGCTATAAATCACAAATAAGAATTATACCTCTTTAGAAGCGGTCTTTCTGGTCACGAAAATTTTCAATTTTAACATTTCCGATTGGCCTCCTACAGACCAACAAGGGGTGGGGATCTGGCTGAGTCGAAGTGCGACCTTTCCATTACAATACATCCGAATGACACCATATTATAATATATTATAGAGAATATTCCAAAGATTAAATTTGGATGCGGCTAAAAATCACAATAAAATTCTACCTCTTTAAGCGGTCTTTCGGGCACTAAAATGTTTCAAATTTTAACATTTTCCGATTGGCCTCCTACAGACCCCACCAGGGGTGGGGGGGGATTGGCTAGTTCAAAGGCGACATGTCCATTACATCCGAAATGGACCACCAGATATAAATATTATAGAGAATATTCCAAAGAGTAAATTTTGGATGCCGGCTAAAATCACAAATAAGACACTTCTATCTCTTTAAGCGGTTTTCGGGCACGAAAATGTTTCAAATTTTACCCATTTCCAGATTGGCCTCCTATACAACCACAAGGGGTGAAGATCTGGCTAATCAACGTGCGACCTTCGTTTTACATCCGAATACACCAATTATCATATATTATAGAGAATTTCCAAAGATAAATTTGAGCCAGGCTAAAAATTCACAAATAAGAATTACTACCTCTTTAGGGGATCTTCTTGGCAGAAATGATCCAAAATGTATTTTCATTGGCTTCTTCATATTTAAGGGTGATGATTTCTGGTAGTAAAAGTGCGCCCTTTTCTTTAAATCCGAATGACACCAGATTGGAATATATTATAGAGAATATCAAAGATTAAATTTGGAGACGGCTAAAATCACAAATAAGGAATACTACCTCTTTAAGGGATCTTCTTGGCACGAAAGTGATCCAAAATGTTAACCATTTTCCGATTGGCTTCATATTCAGGGGGTTGTGATGATATGGCTAGTCAAAGTGCGGCCCTTTCTTTACATCCGAATGACACCAGATTGTAATATATTATAGAAAATATTCCAAAAGTTTTTTATTTTTTTTATTTTTTGGAGTTATATTGTAAAAATAAGACGTTCTACCACTCTTAAGTGGTCTTTTCGGGTCGAAAATGTTTCAAATGTAACCAACACTTTCCGATTGGCCTCCTACAGGACAATAAGGGGGGGTGGGGATCTGGCTAGTCAAATGCGACTTTTATTTACATCCGAATGACACTAAATTATAATATATATAGAGAATAGTCAAAGCTTAAATTTGATGCACGGGCTAAAAATTCACAAATAAGAATTACTACCTCTTTAAGGGATCTTCTGCTTCTTTTCGGCACAAAATTGACCCGTTTCAAATGTTAACATTACCCGATTGGCCTCCTATAGACCCTCAAGGCATGTCGATCTGGCTAGTCAAAGTGGCCCCTTTCTTTACAATCGAATGACACCAGATTGTCATATATTATAGAGAATATTCCACAAATTAAATTTGGATTTGAGGGTTAAAAATCACAATTAAGAATTACTAACTCTTTAGCGAGTCTTTCGGCACGAAAATGTTCAAATTTTAAACATGTTCCGATTGTGTCCTCCTATAGACCCACAATGGGTGGGCGGATCTAGCTAGTCAAAGTGCGACCTTTCCTTTTCATCCGAATGACAACAGATTGTAAAAAATATAGAGAATATTCCAAGATTTTAAGATTAAAAATTGGATGCAGGCTAAAATCACAAATAAGACTTACTACCTCTTTAAGGGATCTGATTGGCACGAAAATTATCCAAAATGTATTTCCGATTGGGGCTTTTCATATTTAAGGGGGGTGGTGATCTGGCTAGTCAAAGTGCGGCCCCTTTCTTTACATCCGAATGACACCAGATGATAATATTATAGCGAAATCCCAAAGATAAATTTGGATGCCGGCGAAAAAATCACAATAAGAATACTACCTCTTTAAGGGATTTATTGCACAAAAATGATCCAAAAATTTAACATTGTTTCGATTGGCTTCTTATTTAAGGGGTGGTGATGATCTGGCTAGTCAAAGTGCGCCCCTTTCTTTCCATCCGAATGACACCAGATTGTAATATATTATATAGATAGAGAATATTCCAAAGATTAAATTGGATGCCGGCGAAAAATAACAAATAAGAATTACGACTCTTTTATGGGATCTTCTTGGCCACAAAAATGATTTCAAAAAATGTTAAATTTGTTCGATTGGCTTCATATTTAGGTGTGATGATCTGGCTAGTCAAAGTGCGCCCCTTTCTTTACATCCGAATGGCACAGATTGTAAATTAGTATAGAGAAATCCAAAGATTAAACTTGGATGCGGCCTAAAAATCACAAATAAGAATTAAGATAATCTTTAAGGGATCTCTGGCACAAACTGATCCAAAATGTTAACATTTTCGATTGGCTTCATATTTAAGGGTGATGTGTGATTCTGGATAGTCAAAGGCGCCCCTTTCTTGACAGCCGAAGACACCAAATTATAATTATTTAAGAGAATAGTACCAAAGATTAAATTGGGGATGCCGGCTTAAAAAATCACCAAATAAGACTAAGAATTACTACTTCTTTAAGGGATCTTCTTGCCTCTTGGCAAAAAATTGATCCCAGTTTCAAATGTTAACATTACCCGATTGGCATCTATAGGGACCCTCAAGGGGGGGTTCTGGCTAGTCAAAGTGCGCCCCTTTCTTACATCCGAATGACACCAGAATTGTAATATAGTATAGAGACTATTCCCAAAGATTAAATGGATGTGGGCTAAAAATCACAAATAAGAATTAATACCTCTTTAAGCGGTCTTCGGGCCACGGAAAATGTTTCAAAATTTAAAATTTTCGATTGGGCCTCTACAGACCAACAAGGGGTGGGGATCTGGCTAGTCAAAGTGCGCACCTTTTTCTTTACATCCGAATGACACCAGATTATAATATGTTTAGAGAACTCTTCACCCTCTTCCCTTCCCCGTATTCCAAAGATTGAATTTGGATGCGGGCTAAAATATCACAAAATAAGACATTACTACCTCTTTAAGGGATTCTTCTTGGCACAAAATTGATCACAGTTTCAAATGTTAATATTTCAGATGGCTTCGTATTCAACGGGGTGGGGATCGGATAGTCAAAGTCCGCTCCTTCTTTATATCCGCTGACCACCAGATTGTATATTTATAGAGGATAGTCCACAAGATTAAATTTGGATGCGGGCTAAAAATCACAAATAGAATTACTACTCTTTAAGTGGTCTTTCGGCACGAAAATGTTTCAAATTTTAAACAATTTTCCGATTGACTCCATATAGAGGGTGGGGGATCTTGATTCAACATTTAAACTATGTGAATAAGAATGTTTAAAGATCAAAATTGGAGCAGGCTAAAAGATCAAGGTACCAATTAGTTACCTGACGGAAAAAATGGTTTAAACGTTTCAAATTATGACATTTTCCGATTGACTGAATATAGAGGTAGGGATTTGTGAGCCAAAGTGCGACCTTTGCTTTTCATCCTGATTGAAACATTTAATATGTGGTAGAGGGAATATTATGAAGATAAAAATTGGATGCGGGCTAAAAATTCACAGGTAACAATTATACCTGAAAAGCAAGAGATCATATTGGCGTGAAAAGGTTAACTTTCAATTATGACATTTTCCGATTGACTCCATATAGAGGGTGGGGATCTTGTGAGCAAAGGCGACTTTTCTTTTCATCCATAATGATTCGAAATTTAAATATGTGTAGAAGATATATAAAGATTAAAATGGATGCGGGCTACAAATAACAAGTAAAGTACCTTAAAAGCCAAGGGACCATCTTGCCGTGAAAATGTTAAGTTTCAAATTCTGACATTTCCGATTGATTCCATATGGAGGGTGGGAATTTGTGACCCAAAGTGCGTCCTTTTCTTTTATCCTAATGATTCGAAATTTAAATATTGTGATACACAATGCATTGCTTACAAAATTACTTAAAAAAAAAAAACAGGTAACAATAGTACATTGAAAAGTACGAATTCACTCTTGGCGTGAACATATTCAGACTTTCAAATTCTGACATTTCTATTGACTCCATATAGAGGGTGGGGTTCTTGTGAGCCAAAGTTGCGTCCTTTTTTCATCTTAATGATTCGAAATTTAAATATGTTCTATGAGAATATTATAAAGATCAAAATGGATGCGGGCTAAAACGCACATGTAACAATTAGGACCTCCAAAGCAAGGGATCATCTTTCGTGGAAATGGTAAACTCAAATTCTGAACATTTTAGATTGACTCCATATGGAGGGTGAGGATCTTGTGAGCCAAAAGGGAGTCGCCTTTTCTTTTCATCCTAATGATTTCCCAAAAAAAAACATTTTTTTAAATATGTTATAGAGGAATTATTATAAAGATCAAAGTGAATACGTGCTAAAAATCACAGGTAAATCTTACGTACCTGAAAGCAAGGGATCATATTGGCGTGAAAATGGTTAAACTTTCAAATTCTGACCATTTTCCGATTGACTCCGTGTTAGAGGGTGAGGATCTTGTGAGCCGAAGTGCGACCTTTTTTTCATCCTAATGATTCGCCCCCCATTTAAAATTATTTGATAGAGAATCTTAGTTAAAGATCACGTTGGAATGCGGGCTAAAAACACAGGTAACAATTAATACGTGAACAGGACGGATCATATTGGCTTTAAAATGCTAAACTTCAAATTAGACATTTTACGATTACTCCAGATGTAGGGTGAGGATCTTGTGAGCCAAGTGCGCGTCCTTTCTTTTCTCCTAAGATTCAACATTTTTAAATGTTGAGATCATTAGAAAAAATATGTTATATTAACAATATTGTTTAGAGAATATTATAAGAGATCAAAATTGGATGCGGGCTCTAAAAATCACAAGTAACAATTGAGTTACATTAAAAGCAAGGGATCATCTTGCGTGAAAATGGTTAAATTTCAAATTCTGACATTTTCCGATTGATTCCATTGGGAGGGTGGGGATCTTGTGAGCCAAGGTGCGTCCTTTTCTTTTCATCCTGACGATCGAAATTGAATATGAGTGCGATCTGGGAAAACCCGAAACATAGCTGGGAAATTTATGTTTGAGTTTTTTACTATCACTGTAGTAGAGTTTGAAATATAAGTTTCCATAACTGTTACTTCTTTCTTCTTTGATACCACTTCAAGTTACGCCCTTTTACAAATTAACCAAAAAATAAAGTACATAGAAACAGATTTTAAGCTAATTTTCTTTCTTTTTTCAAAACTGTCCTGTGCGCAATTTGGCGGGTTTCCAGATCACTTCACATATGTGAAGAGAATATTATTAAAGACCAAATTGGTGCGTGCTAAAAATCACAGGTAACAATTAGTACCCTTAAAAGCAAGGGATCATTTGGCGTGAAAATGGTTAAACTTTCAAATTATGACATTTTCCGATTGATCGATATAGAGGGTGTGGATATTGTGAGCCAAGCCTTCATCCTTTGTCTTTTCATCCAATATTTCAACATTAAATCTGTTATAGAGAATATTATGAAGATCAAAGTGAATCGTGCTAAAAATCACAGGTAACATTTAGTACTCCTGAAAGCAAGGGATCATCTTGGCGTGAAAATAAATAGTTAAACTTTCAAATTCTGATTTTCGCATTGAATCCGTATGTAGGGTGAGGATCTTGTGAGCCAAGTGCGTCCTTTTTTGTCATCATAAATGATTCGAATTAAATATGTGATAGAACAAATATTATAAAGATCAAAGTTGGATGCGGGCTAAAAATCACAGGTAACAATTAGTACATTGCAAGCAAGGGGACCATCCTGACGTGAAAAATGGTTTTTTAAACTTTCAAATTCTGAACATTTTCCGATGGACTCCATATGGAGGGCGAGGATCTTGTGAACCAAAGTGCGTCCTTTCCTTTCATCTTAATGATTCGAAATTTAATATGTGATAGAGAATATTATAAAGATCAAAGTTGGATACGGGCTAAAAAATACAGGTCTAAAAATTAGTACGTGAAATAGCAAGGGATTCATATTGGCCTTGAAATGGTTTAAACTTCAAATCTGACATTTCCGATGACTCCATATAGAGGGTGGGGAGCTTGTGAGCCAAAGTGCGTCCTGTCTTTCATCCTAATGATTAACATTTTAAATATGTGGTAGAGAATATTATGAAGATCAAGTGGATTGCGGGTTAAAAAATCACAGGTAACAATAAGTACCTGAAAAGCAAGGGAGCATCTTGGCGTTTAAATGGTTTAAACTTTCAAAGTCTGACATTTTCCGATTGGACTCCATATGGAGGGTGAGGATCTTGTGAGCCAAAGTGCGGACCTTTCTTTCCATCCTAATGTTCGAATTTATATATGTGATAGAGAATTAGAGGAATATTGTAATAGATCAAATTGGAGGCGAGTAAAATCACAGTAACAATTAGTACATGAAAAGCAAAATCTTCAGATGATAACACGTTGTGCTGAAAGAAAAAGGAGTTATCTGGCGTGAATTGGTTAAACTTAGCGCGTTGGTTTATTATCCGAATGAATTCATAAAGTGTTGTTGTGTGATAATAGTGAGGGCAGGTGCTCCTTTCATTATTTAAATGTCCAAAAGAAATATGTTACAGAGGATCTCACAAAACTATTAAATATGGATGTGGCCTAACCCCTCGTTTTATTCCAATCCTTTTTTTATCACGGTTTTACCGGGGGGACCACCCTCCCTCGAGAATTTGTTATAAGCACACGATGCTTATGATTTTGATACAGGGGATAGGTATGGACCTCAGCTTTCCATTGATACCCAAAATACGTACCAACATACATAGTAATGCGTCACAATGAGTTCATAAAGACCGCGAGTCGGCAAAATGGCCATTTCATAGAAAATAGACGAAAAACTAATTGTGCGCTAAAATGCGTAGGAATATCGGATTTTATCAGGCGGTGGTTTTCAAGCTCTAAATGATGCAATTGACTAGGGTACAAAAACAGAGTTTTAAAGCCATAATGTGTCCAATAATGTTAAAAAAATGTACATTAAAAGATTCTCCGTAGGTGGCAACCACCCCTACCCTTCGACTTTGACGGCATTACCCTAACCTGGGTGAAGGTTCTACATTCACATTTTTCGCTGAAATGACCCAGAAAGGATGAGAAAGAAATGATTAATATAACTTTTTCACAGTTTTGGCATTCATTTGTGAACCGGAGCAAAGTTCACCCCCCCCCCTTGGTAAGACGAGGGTAAATTAAAAAATAACAAATACTATAAGTTTGAGGTAGTAAGTTACTACCTCAATAATGATCATTATTGGCCCGAAATGATCAAAATTTCAAAAATAAACATTTCATAGGGTGGAGACTTTTGTGTGACAAAGTGTTTCTTTTTCATTGATCAGAGGGATTTGAAATTTAAATATTGTATCGAGATTTTATAAAGATTAAGACTGAATTTATTATATTCCTATAAAATAGGCTATTTCAATGGGAATTCACTCGGATTAAAAAAAAAGTACCCCTTTTGGCTCACAAGATCCCAACCATAGGCCTATATAGGCCTATTGACAGTCATTTTTGAAAAAAAAAAAATGGATGTTGAAAGTGTAACCATTTGGGGAAGTATAGAATTTAAGCCCGCGTCCCAATTTTAAATCGTAGAAATCTGCAATTTCATATTTTCAGTTTCGAGTTATTTGGATGAAAGAAAAGGACCGAAGCCTACTGCCATCACCAAAGATTCCCATTCCTGTGAATCAATCGGAATGACAGCAGAAAGTAACAGCTTTCCTTAAAGGTATATTTATGATTTTTTAGCCCGCACCAAAATTAATTTTTCAAAACAACTTCTTTACATTGCCTAATTCAATTTCGAAAAAACCATTCGGATCAAACGAAAAGGAAGCAAACCCAGTGGCGTAAATTTCTTTTGACGTTGGGGGGGGGGGGGGGGGGTGTTTGACATTTAGGAATGAACCAGGGGTTTGCTGAAAGATTACATGGGCGCGCGAAGCGGCCAGCGCGAAAAAATTTTTGCCATTTAGAAGCTAAAAAATCCATAAATGCCAATTGTAATAAAAACAACTTGCCGTAATTAAAAACAAACTTGCCATTTTAAACTATTATGTAAAATATGAGGTTATTTTGGTCAAAACACATAAACGGGCATGACGGCCACATAACATGGGGGGGGGGGAATGATCGTATGGACCACACCCTCATAAAAATATGGGGGATATATCCCCATTCCCCCCGGATTACGCATATGGACGCACTGAAATTCCATCTTTATCAAGGGCGGGTACACGTGTGTGATTGAGCTTTTAGCGTTTGAACAATCGAATTTGGTAAAACATCATATCATGAAAACAGCGTAAAATTGACCTAAAATACTGTCTTGATTCGGGGATGAATAAATAAAAGTTTTCGGAAATTTGAAAATAAAAAATCCTGAAATCAGGAAAAATCCGCAGATCACACGTACCCCCTCTGTATAAGTGAAGCCAATCGGAAATTTCAACAACAAAAAATCGAACTCCTTCGTTTGAGGTAGTAGGTAGTCTTTTTTATCTGTGTTTTGCCTCCATCCTTTTGACGACTTTATTTTTGTGACATTCGGATCAAAAGGAAAACGGCGCAACCGTTGACAGCCAGTCCCCATTTCCCCAAATATGGAGGCCAATCTGAAAATGTTATAAATTGGAAAACTTGCATCATTTTCGTAAGAAGATCCTTCTTTTTAGGGGCGCCGCGGGCGCACCTATTAGCTTGGCTTTGGAAACCGTTACGGCGGTTCGGTAAGTGTAAAGGGATGCGACCCGTAGCGGTGTGCCTTTATTTCCGTGCTTGCGAGCACGAAAGTACCGACCAAAACGTTCAATTTTCTCGCTAGGTTTTATAGGTTAAGACCCATGACGATACATATCAAAACAAAACATAGTCGCGGAACCTTCTGATGCAAAACATCTCCATAGAACCCCCTTCGTTTTCCGGCGCTCGCGCAGTACACACGTAATATCTTCGCAGTTGTGGACACAGACTACAACTTCCGACGCAGTAGGAAACTATAGCCAAATTGGGGGATTTCTACGTTACATAACGATTGATGTTACATAGCGGATGTTCCAAATATGGTGGAAAATATATGAGCGAGTTGCTTCGAAATTACCCCGATTGGACTAAAATTAATTTCTTGCGGGCAGAGATTTAAATCAAGGAAGAAGTTCTTCCATTTTCCTTGCGAATTTAAGGAATATTTTTAACGTTTTGAAAAACACTGAATGAAACATGCCATATTGGGTCATGTCTATGGCAAAGCCATAAAGGCCATAACGTATGTTGCAATACGCACGTTGCCGAGGAAAGTAGCAACGCGTTGCGCCATTTTCGGCAACGCGTTGCGACATTTTCAGCATCGCGTTGCTGTGTAGGCCAAATCAAAATAATGAATTCTGGACGTATTTCAAAAAATAGCCCGACAACGCGTTGCTAGATACTTTGCAACGCGTTGAGCGAACTTCATACGCCGTTGCGAACCTCAACAACCGCGTTGCGAACCTTCACAACGTGTTGCGAGCTTCACAAACGCGTTGCAAGCTTCACAAAGCGTTGCTAAGGTTAACAAGCAATAAGGGTCATAAAGAATTGCCGCAGCGCGTTGTAAGAAAGTAGAAACGCGTTGCGAAATTTCGGCCACGCGGGCGGCGCAGCCAATCAAATTTCAAGATTTCTTTGACGTATTTCAAAAAATACGATCTCACAAACGCGTTGCGGCAATACGTTTATACCCTTATGGCTTTCACAACGCGTTTCAAGCCATCACAACGAGTTGCGAGCTTCACAACGCGTGTAAATTAACAACGCGTTGTGAAGGCAATAAGGGGTGATGGAAATGTCGCAACGCGTTGCCGAAAATGTCAGCAACGCGTTGTGATTTCTCACAACGCGTTGCGGCAATAGTTATGGCCCTAGGACTTCTTGTAACCTAGCAACGCGTGTGAGCTTGCAACGCGTTGGAAGCTCGCAAACACGTTGTGAACGTTTGTGCAAACGCGTTGCAATGTATCCTAGCAAAACGCGTTGGGGTCTATTTTTTTAAATACGCACAGAAATTCCATGATTTCTGATTGGCCGACACAGCAACGCGTTGCTGAAATGTTCGAAAACGCGTTGCCGAAATGTCGCCGCAACGCGTTGCTTACTTCTCGCAACGCGTTTGCGCAATACGTTATGGCCTTTGTGGTTGCCAACATGTAAATCGTGACCTAGAGTTGTCTTCCATCACCTTTGTGAGCAAATGAGCAGATTACACGAATATATAGCAAGTTCCTTTGTAGAGCAGCGGTTTTTATAAGGCGCTTTAAACACTTGCATTTATTTTCCCACCGTTGGTCCTGGGTTTCGAAACTCGTCAAGAGAAGTTTCAAGTTGATTTTTAATTGTTGGTATTTAGTTTTGTTCTTGTTTGAGCTGTTTGTTACAAGGAAAGATGTTGCCGTTGTTTTGCTTTTTTTATCCCTTTTCCCCATTTTACTTTTTAACAACTACACAGCTTAAAGTGGATCACGAAGTTGGGAATAAGGGCCAAAATGAACAAATAATAATAATAAACAAAATTACGACGGAAACAAAGAAAGAAATTAATTTAAACATATATAAAATACAAAATAAAAAATTCAAAAGAATTCACAAGAAACTGAGTGAAAAAAAGAAACGCTAAATTACAATAAAAAAGAAAAACCAAATAACAGATCAGATTTAAGCAAAGAAAAACACTATTTAAACTTAAAATTAATTAAAATACATAAAATAGATATAGCAAATTATATTAATAAACAAAAGTTAATTGGAACAAAAATAAATGTAAAAAAATAACAAAGCAACAAATGAAAACACCAATAAACAAAATACTAAAATAAAAAATGACTAATTAAAAATAAAAATATTTAAAAATAAATAAAAAAAATAAAGATAAGTTGATAAATGACTAATACTAATAAAAACAAAATTACAATGGAAAACCAAAAGAAAATAAATTAAAGATAAATGACAAAATAAAAATTCAAAAGAAATTAAAAATGAACAAGGATGTGAAAAATAGAAAACGCTAAAGACAAATAAAAAAGAAAAGACGGAAAACAAATAAGATCTTAAAGGAAAAAACAATATTAATTAAAATTAAGTAAAAATAAATACAAATAATATAAGCAGATTAAATAAAAACAAAAAATTATTAAGCCCAATGAATTTGAATTGTTAGTTTCCCAGTTGACTGTTCGAAAAAAGGAGGAGGGTCATTATTTCATTTATTCATTATTTTCACGATTTCAATATGTTTACGTCATTGTATAAGATGGTGTCTAAACCAAATTACTATATCTAACATCAGACTTGTATACTAGGTGGATACTTTTGTAATATTTCCTTAACAAAAAAATCAATTTTCAGATGAAGCATTGTAAGCGCGATCGCAGAGTATGATCCGGCAGCGTTGGTAGGGAAATCTAAAAATTTTATTATAACCATAGTAAACCCCCCTCAGCCACAAAAAATATGTAAATGATTCAGACAGGACATGACAGATAGTATGAGAAAGCTGAAAGCTATGATCTGTATTTAAGATTTCCGAAGATGACTTTTAACCAAAAATAAAAAAGAAAAATAATCAAAATATCGAATACGACCAAAAAAAATAAGGAAACAATAAATAAGCATTTAAAATGAGCAAAATATAAAACTAAAAAGTATACAATTAAATGAAACGAAATAAAACCCGAATATTAAAAATGAAAAAAAAAAGACAAATACATTAATTAAAAAAAGAAAAAAAGACGGAGAACAATGTTTTTTTTTTAAACAAGTTAAAAATAAAAAAGCTACACTCAATTTTATAAAAATAATTAACGTACTGTTTTTTTTTCAAGTTATTTTTTTCAATTTTCAATTGGTGAAAATGAGAACCGGGATTGGATGGGTTTGTTGGTGGACGGGGCTGATTGGCAAACCCCTGTATAAGTGAACCCGGGGCGTTGGGGAAAAGAACCCTTAGGGTAGTATGGGAATGGAATCTGGGAGTTGCGAAGAAGGAATTGGTCGAGGGTTTCCTGGTATGCAAAATGAGGTATTGCCACTTATATCCGGCAAGTGCTTCTTGACAATATATATAGCGCATGACGGGAAATCAATAATTTATTAAATACCAAAAACGGACCTTGGGTATTTGGGATGGGTAGTTGGGAATTATCCATATAGATAAAAAAGATAAGGTGTGGAGGTAATGTAGACATGTGGCCCTGGTGTAGTTGGAAGGGGGAACTGGGTTAGTTGGGAAGGGTCCACTCTTTGTAGATAGAAGGGGGGTCTGTGTTGTTGGGAAGGACGCTCTGTGACAGCTGTGAAGGGCTTCCCCTACAGTTGTGGAAGGGGTCTTGGATGGTTCGAATGAAGAAAGACCTTGGGACTTTGGGGGCAACTAGTAAAGGGGCCCTGTGGTCTGTAGTCAGACAGGGACCCTAGGGTGGTGACAAAGTTCAATAATGTTACAGTGACGTCTGATAAGGTACCAAACAACTAAACTGTTCATCACTATATTCTTGTATTTCCAATATAATCTATATATATATTTTGATACTTATTTCAAACACTTTTGTACTAGCAAAGTTGCAATAAAACTTCAGAAATTAACACTGATTTGTGGTCTACCGTTCTTTTTACATCCGTATTTTTTCCCACCCACATAGAACCCACCCAACCAAAACAACTCCTTTTTTTCTCCCCTTTCCTTTTTAAAGTGGAATTTATTATTAGAGCCGCATCCCAAATTCAATTAGCCTATAACACGCCGTAATGAAATTGAGCCGATAATAGATCAAGAGCGCCCCGATAAGAGATGCGCCAATAAATACAACACCCCAGTCAATTTTTTGATCATCGATATCAAATCGGTATCATCTGTCTGGTAGCTTCTCCCTGGTGGCAGACCGATCGCAGTTCGGCTGGTTCTGGCTATATGCAGCCCTGGTTACAAACCACTGCGGTACGCACACCACCAAAAACTCCTCCATTGAAAGAAAAGTTAAAATGGTTAATATAAGTTTGTTTTTCGACCCCACATGACATAATAATGACGTTTGGAAAAAAATCTATATCAAATAAAGTTGCAAATTGTAAATAATCTTGGTCATTTGATACTGATACAGGATAGATTAGAGAATAAAGGTATTGTTTTTAGCCTCTGCCGTGTTTATCGTGTTCAATCACACGGGCGAGGGCATTCAGAACAACGAGGCGCAGCCGAGTTGTTTTACGCTAAAATAATGCTGTAGCCCGTGTGATATGACACTATCTATGCTACACGCAAGAGGCTAAAAAACAATACATTTATTCGCATTCTTTAACACTTTATTCAAAATAAGAATTAAGCTATTGATGGTAACATACTGAACTTGTGAGATATTTTACCAAACGAAACTTAACCCCGGCTTTTTAAATCGATCAGTCCGTTGTTTACTATGCGCCTTCGATTGGCCCGAAGCAATGCGTATTCGTAGCGCGTTAACGCGTACGCGATGTACCGTGTTATATCGTCTAATATCACACGGCTAATACCAATGAAATTTCCGTAAACAATCTCAAGTGTAGATACGGGCAACGTGAACCGGCCACCACTTTTTCAACACGACGCGTAAAACTCATTGCGGCATCCGAGCACGGGGTAATTCCGAAGGCTATTTCTGGTCAGATCACATGGCGTATTTTGAAAATTCCAAGTATTGTCATTGTCTACCATATTGATTTTCATATTAACATTTAACAATAAGCGATATCTTCGTGCCATGCCGCACCAATTTGCTAAGTTACAGCCGATCTTATGTTTTTACCAGAACTACCCATTGCACCAAACGTGGAGCGATTTAGTGTTGGGCGCCCTACACAGTGTGAGTTCAAAAAAATAACCTAAATTCAGAATAAAAAGATAATTGAAAATAGTTAAGAATTATTTTGCTCAAATGTGTGCTTTTGTTATAAAGAGGGATAAACAGGCTTTCAGAAAACGTTTATTTGGTGTTGTCATTTGGATTTGGAGGAAGAAGTTATGCCTATTTTACTGAGGAGACGTAAAAATCCTGTTGGCCGATTTGATGCCAAACCAAGATGCATCGTTTACATAGAGAAATATATATGATACTAAGTAACAAATATGTATGCTATCTACTGTAGACAGCAAATATGTATGGCTATCTACTGTAGACAGCAAATATGTATGGCTATCTACTGTACACAGCAAATATGTATGGCTATCTACTGTAGACAGCAAATATATATGGCTATCTACTGTACACAGCAAATATGTATGACTATCTACTGTACAAAGCAAATATGTAGGCCTATCTACATTAGACAAATATGTATGCTATCTACTGTACACAGCAAATATGTACGGCTATGTACTATAGACAGCAAATATGTATGGCTTTCTACTGTAGACAACAAATATGTATGGCTATCTACTGTACACAGCAAATATGTAAGGCTATCTACTATAGACAGCAAATATGTATGGATATCTACTGTACACAGCAAATATGTATGGCTATCTACTGTACACAGCAAATATGTATGGTTATCTACTGTAGACAGCAAATATGTATGGCTATCTACTGTAGACAGCAAATATGTAAGGCTATCTACTGTAGACAGCAAATATGTATGCTATCTACTGTAGACAACAAATATGTATGGCTATCTACTGTAGACAACAAATATGTATGGCTATCTACTGTACACAGCAAATATGTAAGGCTATCTACTGTACACAGCACATATGTAAGGCTATCTACTGTAGACAGCAAATATGTAAGGCTATCTACTGTAGACAGCAAATATGTAAGGCTATCTACTGTAGACAGCAAATATGTAAGGCTATCTACTGTACACAGCAAATATGTAAGGCTATCTACTGTACACAGCAAATATGTATGGCTATCTACTGTAGACGGCAAATATGTATGACTATCTACTGTAGACGGCAAATATGTATGCTATCTACTGTACACAGCAAATATGTATGGCTATCTACTGTAGACAGCAAATATGTATGGTTATCTACTGTACACAGCAAATATGTATGACTATCTACTGTAGACAGCAAATATTTAAGGCTATCTACTGTACACAGCAAATATGTATGGCTATCTACTGTAGACAGCAAATATTTAAGGCTATCTACTGTACACAGCACATATGTAAGGCTATCTACTATAGACAGTAAATTTGTATGGCTATCTACTGTAGACAGCACATATGTAAGGCTATCTACTGTAGACAGCACATATGTAAGGCTATCTACTGTACACAGCAAATATGTATGCTATCTACTGTAGACAGCAAATATGTATGGCCATCTACTGTAGACAGCACATATGTAAGGCTATCTACTGTAGACAGCAAATATGTATGGCTATCTACTGTACACAGCAAATATGTATGGCTATCTACTGTACAAAGCAAATATGTATGACTATCTACATTAGACAAATATGTATGCTATCTACTGTAGACAGCAAATATGTATGGCCATCTACTGTAGACAGCAAATATGTATGGCCATCTACTGTAGACAGCAAATATGTATGGCCATCTACTGTAGACAACAACTATGTAATGCTAACTACTGTAGACATCATAAGCTATCTACTGTAGACAGCAATATGTAAGGCTATATACTGTAGACAACAAATATGTATTTTGAAGTTTTAACTACTTAGTTCTCCAGGTAGACAAGGATGGGTATTTAATAATCTTTCCCTGGAGATGGCCAGCGCACACAAGTGTTGAAAAAAACCCATATGCGATTGACCGGATTCGAACCGGGGACCTCCGTATTACTAGTGACGGCGCTCTAACCAGCTAAGCCACACGACTGGGTTGGTAGAGGAGCGATAGATATCATCTATAGGTGTTAGGTTCGAAAGGTGTCCATCGCTTTCCTAGCGGATAGCATCAGAACGGTATATTTACATATACAATTTATATTTGTTTTTTTTTTTTGAAATTTTAACTACTTAGTTCTCCAGGTAGACAAGGATGGGTATTTATTAATCTTTCCCTGGAGATGACCAGCGCACACAAGTGTTGAAGAAAACCATATGCGCTTGACCGGATTCGAACCGGCGCGGCGACCTCCGTATTAATAATAATAATAATGAGACTTATAAAGCGCCTTTTACATACAAAGTAGGCAAGGCGCTGACAGGGGAAAAAGGCAAAAAACACTAAGAGCTAGGAAAAAGATGTGACTTAAGAAGACTTTTAAAGGCAGATAAACTATCAAGACCACGGATGTTGGTAGGTAACTCATTCCAAAGGCGAGGCCCAGCAATAGAAAAGGCACGATCACCAGCTTTCTTTTTGGAACGAGGAATACCAAAGGAGACTGCAGAATCTGAGCGAAGTGTGTAAGTGGACTTATGAGTACGAGGTTGAAAATATGAAGACAGGTAATCAGGAGATTTGAAAGCACAACTTTAAAAGTCTGAAGGAGTATTTGAAATGTATCCTGTGATTGATTGGTAACCAATGGAGAGAATCCAGAAGCGGAGCTACATGAGTGCGACTGGGTTGCTTGAAAACTTGAAGACGGTTTAAAGAGACACTGGCACATTTGAAAAACAGAACGCCCTCAAGATTTTTCAAAATTGATATTTGACCATGGTTGTAAATCTTTTACATACATTTAGCCTTCACCTGAAATAATTAAGCCCAAATCAGCGCCCCTATGGGTAAACAGAACGATTTTATAATTAAATGACTGCCAGAGTCATTAAAGTCTGACTCAGAGATTTCTGAATATAATTTTTTTAATATATTAATTAAAAATAGTCTACTAGAACTAAAGATAGTCACCTAGAATGTTCAATTCCAAAGTTTGAGATGAATTGGACTTTTCGTTTTGATGCAGTAAACATTTACGTGTATATAACAGTGCCATAGGGTACTGTGTATAACAAAATTTCCGGATCCGGAAATTTTAAACAAGATGTGATTTTCTATATGAAGGACTTCGATTTGAGCTAAGCTATTTCACACAGTGATTAGTATATGGACAAGCATTATGCACATGCAAAAAACACAATTTATTTGAAAATTGAGGGCGCCCTCATCAGGAAATCTCTGAGTCAGCCTTTAATTCAGCAGGCGACGGAAATGGCGTTTAAACACAAAAACATGCTAGAGTTGATTCCCACGGCATCCACCTGTTTGACTGGTCTGTGACCTTTGTGGTTTTAATTTCAATGAGCACGAGTTTATGATATTCATGTAAAAAGAAAAACTAATAGACACATTTGTTGATTAAAGTTACGGCAAACTTAAAAGTTATCCTACAGATCCTGGATGTCTTTGGCCTTTTATAAACGCCCTATCTGTTTTTGGGATGTTATTATTCATGTATAAAATATATCTTCGAGCAAATTGAATACATTTCATATTTTGTAGAAATGTGCCAGTGCCGCTTTAAATATTTCTTATCAATACCATACATGAGAGAGTTGCAATAATCTAATCTTGATAAAATGAGAGTGCGGACAATGTTGTGACATATCTCAGTATCCAGATATTTACGAATACGATTTAGATTATACAGCTGCCAGTTTATAGTAGAACGAGACAAATTGGCGATGTGGTCAGCCAAAGTCATGGAGTGATCAAAAATAACACCTAGATTGCGGATTGAAGGGGAGGAGGGGATTTCCTGTTCACCAAGATGAAGAGTAAGATGTTGTAGTGAGTTGTAATGGTGAGGAGAGGAAGCGACAAAAACCTCAGTGATATTCTTAAACTTTTTGGCCCCAAAAAATTGGAATTTTCACATTCTTTTAAAAAAAAAAAAAAAAAAAAAAAAAAAAAATTGCTGACATGCGAACTTTATGACGCCATTTTGACGTAATGCTGGGCATGTTGGTATTCATTTTGGTATCAATGGAAAGAGGAGGACCATAGCTATCTATTGTATCAAAATCAAGTGTCTGATATCCATGTGTTGTGCTAGGTATGTTGGGTATTTCTCTCCCGATTGGGGGTGGTTGCCACCCCTCTATCCATCACTTTGGGATCACCCTGTATCTTACCTATACCCCAGTGGATGTTTGTTTTTGGATGAAAAGGAGCGGAAAATGTCAATTGACAATTTCCATTAAATAAATTGGGGGCAACCCAAAAGGCTTTTAGCAAGCCGGGGTCTACAGTAGATAGCCTTAAATATTTGCTGTCTACAGTAGATAGCCTTACATATTTGTTATATAAGGCTATTGTCTACAGTAGATAGCATTACATATTTACTGTCTACAGTAGATAGCCTTAAATATTTGCTGTCTACAGTAGATAGCCTTAAATATTTGCTGTCTACAGTAGATAGCCTTACATATTTGCTGTTTGTTTGTTTGTTTTATTTCTCCTTTAAACTGGGTAACTTACTCAGTGGATGATACAAGATATCCTCTGTTCTTCCATAAGGCCAGGGTACATCGTAAAGGGGGCATTTCGTGATCCACAGCCTCGTCCCCCCGACTTACCTAAAAAAAGTTGAGATTTTATATCATTTGAACCGTTAGCCTTAGTACCATGTGTGCCAATTACGTGCAAATTCGGTCGTATCTGTAAGAAATTCGCAATTTTTTTACTTTCTGTCCGTAAACGGACAGAAATTACAGCACGGTGGCCTATTGGACCGTGGGAAACAAGCAATTGCGCATAAACAAAAACCCTAAGATCGGGATCACTCAAAATTTTGGGAATAAGCTTTTCTCATGGATATCTAGTGAACCATGAATAAAACAGAGGTGTTGAATCACGAAAGGCCCTTATTTAAACATTACAACTATAATAACAAAAATAAATTATAAATTAAACATAAATTGAACTGTGTACAAAGATTAAAAATACTTAAGTTACCACCAAAGTGAGAACCAAAAGAAAGTAGGCCTATAATATTATTTCACAAGAATCATTTTATAAGTTAAAAAGTGAGGAAATCACTAGCACTATAATTACATCAATATAAAATTATTCTAAATCTGCTTTCACACCGGCCCAAGATAACTTAGAACAATAAGGACTATTATCATGAAAATGGAGGGGCCTATGTTCTCCACAGAGTGATTTCTGGGGGTTTCCTGGCGGTTTCACAGATCTCCTTGTTTTTCAACTCTCTGCTTCCGTAATACAGTAATGAATCCAAAATATTTGCAGGCGCCCGCTATTCTGAAGGCTTGTTTCACCAACAACTTTCCTGTAAAGAGGTCTATAGAATTAACTAACTAACCTGCCCGTTTTTTTTCCAAATGGATATAATCTCAAAGGTCTGCACTCTGAAGGGCTAGTACTCTGAATGTGTCGGGGAATGTGTGTGTGTGTGGGGGGGGGGGGGGGGGGGCTGGGCGGACTGCCACAGTTCATAATTTCCTTCTCCGTTCATTCTTCCTTCCATTCCTCTCTTTTTCCTTCCTCCTCCCCTTTTCTTCCCTTTCCTTTCCATTTTCCCTGTTCTCTTCACTTTTCTTTCCTTCCTTTCCTTTTCCCAGTAGGTTGACCTGATTTTTCCCAGTAAGAGTGCCACCTCCGCCTGCATGTTACGCTACTAATCCTCCCACTTCATCTCTCCCTCATTTCATCTTTCCTCCCTTTCCTTTGCTTTCTTATCTTTACTCTCACCTACTATCACAGATTAAAAACTTTGAGGATTTGAAACCTTCGTAAAGATTTGAAACCATTATGAAGATTTGAAACCTTTATGATAATTTCAATCCTTTATGACAGATTTTACCTTTTATGAATTGTCTCGTATAGTTTCAATTAGTTTCCATATGGTTAACTACATTAACCTTTACGAGATTTTGAAACCTTTATGAAAATGTCAAACCTTTATGAAAATGTGAAGCCTTTGTGAAGATTTTAAACTTTATGTTGATTTAAAATCTTCATGAAGATTGAATGTATTATGAATATTTGAAACCCTTATGGGAATTTGAAACTTTTAAGAATATTCGAAAGCTTTATGAGGATTTCAAACCTTTTCATTGAACATATGATGAAAACTCATTTCGGTATAAGATCTTTTTTTCTGCATTTGATTTGGCGAATTTGGGCGCCCATACATCAACCCCTCCCCATGGAATGTTATTGCTATGGCTCAGTCACACAGCCGATTTTTTGCAAGAAAACCACTTCCAGACTGCTCAAGACTGGTGCCGATTGAACAATTTTTGAAAATCGTGAGCAGTCTTTCTTTTTCATGTGTAGTTTTGGCAAGGTCTGGGCCTTTTCTGTACAGTTCGGCTGTAGTCTTCCCCATTATTTGCTAGCAAAAAAACCCGCTTCCAGACTGCTCAAGACTGGTGCCGATTGGCCATTTAAGCTGCTTAAAAAAAAAAATCGTGGCGAGTTTTGTCGAATTTTTCACGTGCTCCCTACCACACAGACTTAGAAGAACGCACAGGACAGTTCCAGACTTGGCCAAAACTACACACGAAAAAGGAAAACTACTCACGATTTTCGAAAATGGCCAATCGGTACAGTCTTGATCATCTGGAGCGTTTTCAGCAATAATGGGGAGACTACAGCCGACTGTACAGAACAGGCCCCGACCTTGCAAAAACTACAGATGAAAAAGAAATACTGCTCACGATTTTCAAAAATTGGTCAATCGGCAAACCATTCTGGAAGTGTTTTGCTTGCAAAAAATCGGCTTTTTTGTTGCTGAGCCTTATACGCCACGCTCAGGGGTCACGTTGATCAAGTAAAAGGAGAGAAAAAAATGACACATGAAAACTGCTCAAATGTGGTGGAATAACAATAGCTATCATGCGATACCATATAAGAGGTTAATTTCAAATCTGTTATTTTTTAGGCAAACAGGTAAATTTTGTTCATTTTGGGCCTCACAACAGTGTGTCGCTTATATGTTATTAGTCTTATCACAATGGCTGTATGTCCATTTGTATGTGTGTCTATGATCCATTCTATGATCCATTCTACCAACAAAGGACAACTATACTCATGAAACTTCAAACTTGGTAGGGGTGGTAGTTCATTATAACTTCTGGTGCTAAATAGTTAAAACAGCAAGATATCTGCCTGTTAAAAATATTAATGAGTTACTAGCATGAACAAAAATTTTGGAATCCCTTTAGGACAAAATGCAAATATGCACTGAAAAGAAAAGGTATCAAATTTTGGGGTCTTTCAGATGAGCATGTAAAGGTGTCAATTTGACACGGTTGAGTCAGAATGACACCTTAGGATGTCAGATGACCCCTTTAGGATCCATCAGAATGACATCCTTTAGCGTGGTCAGCCAGACAGGAACACCTTTGGAAAACCTTTAGGGTGTCAAGCCAGAATGGACACCTTTGAGGTCTCAAAAATGAGACCCCAAAGGTGTCATTCTGGCTTGCCACCCTAACAGTGCCATTCTGACATCTTAAAGGTGTTATTCTGACACCCTAAAGGTTTCATTCTGACAACCTAAATGGTCATGACACACCCAAAATAATGTCCAGTTGTCATTCTGATACCTCAACCGCGTCAAATTGACACCTTTACATGCTCATCTGACAACCCAAATTGGACACCCCTTTTAAGTGTCATTTTTGGTTGACTGTGCATGAGCTATAATTCCATGCATATGACCTAAACAATATGCAAGAATCACCTTAATTGATTCCGGACAATTCTTGTGAATCATTATGATATCATGCCCTTTGGAAAAATGGTATTTTCCCGCAATACTGCCCACACATAGTGTGCACATATCATAAACATTTCAGAGGATCACCGACACGATTTGAAGTTACTCTATTTGCCAAATGTCACTGACCTTAAATTCAATAAAACCCTTTTTCAGGTCGGGGTTCTGTATTTCAAGATTACCAGAGAAATATATGTATCACCGTTATTGTCCAATTTTAGGGGCCAAATAAAAGATGATTAAAATATTATCATTAATTGTGTGGAATTATGAAATTTTATTTTGATTTTAAAATTTAAATGGACATTTTGCTTATTTTGGGCCAAATTAGAGGAATTGTCAATTGTGGTATCATCACTGCGTGAAAGAGAAGAATGTCAATATTTGATAACAATTTCAAGATGTGTATGGAATGTATATTGATATATCGATAAACCTGGTTTTTCGATCGAAAAACCTGTTTTTTCAAATCGAAAAATCAGGTTTTTCAATTCGATTGTCAGAGTTTTTTGATAAACCTGGTTTTTCAATCACCAGGTTTTTCGATTTCGATTGTCATAGTTTTCGAAAAAACAGGTTTATCGACCGAGAAGAAACCTGGTTTTTCGAATTTGATTGTCATAGTTTTTGACAAACCTGGTTTATCGACCGAGAAACCTATTTTTTCGCCGATAAACTTGTTTTTTTTCAATTCGATTGTCATAGTTTTTTTGATAAACCTGGTTTTTCAATCGAATAACCAAGTTTTTCTAATTCGATTGTCATAGTTTTTGAAAAACCAGGTTTCTCGATCGAAAAACCAGGTTTATCAAAAAAAACTATGACAATCGAATTCCATTAATCCGTTGAGTTCTTGTATATTACGCATCAACTCTGTCCTCGGTGCGAAGAAAGCCAACCTAGGCTACATAATGTAGTGCATTTTGAACGTCATTATTGGAATGCTGAGCTCTTTATAGCACTTATAGCGATATCAATAACACTCTTCCACAAGTCACTAAATCAAATATCAATGTATGAATTATAATATTTATTCTTTATTGAACGACATATCGCTTCTTTTATTGATTTAATTGATTGATATGAATAAAACAACAAGCTGAATTAATGTTGACAGGTTTATCGATCGAGAAATCTTGTTTTTCGACGATAAACTCGGTTTTTCAAATCGATTGTCATGGCTTGTTTTGATAAACCTGGTTTTTCAATTGAAAAACCAGGTTTTTTGAATACGATTGTCATAGTTTTCGAAAAAACAGGTTTATCGACAGAGAAACCTGGTTTTTCAACGATAAACTTGGTTTTTCAAATCGATTGTCACAGTGTTTTGAAAAACCAGGTTTATCGACCGAGAAACCTGGTTTTTCTCCCGCGCCGTAAACTGGTTTTTTTCAACCTGATAATAAACCCTGTTTTTTTCTTTCAATCGAAAAACCACCAGTTTTTTCGAATTCGATTTTCACATTTTTTAAAAACCACCAATGTTTATCGACCTGATAAACCTGGTTTTTCGCCGATAAACTTGGTTTTTCACTGATAAACCTGTTTTTCAATCGAAAAACCAGGTTTTTCGAATTCGATTGTCACAGTTTTTGGAAAACCCAAGTTTTTTCGACCGAGAAACCTGGTTTTTTCAAAAGGAAACTGTGACACTCTAATTCGAAAAAAACAGGTTTTATCAAGAGAAAAACCAGTTTTATATATCGGCGAAACAAAACCAGGTTTCTCGGCTCGTAAAACCTGTTTTTTCGTCATAAACCTAGTTTTTTGATTGGAAACCTGGTTTTTCAATCGTAAAAACCAGGTTTAATCGACGACAACCAGGTTTATCTGTTCTATTGTGCATATACTTGCAGATGTGTATTTAAAATTTGTTTCAATTTATGGGCAGAACAGTTCCCTTGTGAAGTTAAAGAGTACTTTCTCCAAAAACTGCCCATTTTTGCAAGTTTTTTTATGTCAGGTTTAGATTTTAAGGTTTATTTTTTGTTAATAATGCATGTCTCTTGTCAAATTTGGTATTAGATACGAAACGAAAATCATCATTCTGACAGCAAGTTTGAGTGCTTGATTCACAGGTATCTACATAACACAGTCCCTGTGGTCGAGTGGTATTTCTCATGCCTGAAAACTGATTCAGTTCTACAATGGTCTGTTAAAGGTGCAACGAGAGATTTTGAGGCACCCAAATTGTGTCATAATAGTAAGTTCACTCAATAGATTTCTTACCTTGTATTTGACTACAAAAATGTCTTAAAAGAATTGATTTGCTTAGATTTTATTTGCTTATATTTCAATATAAAACTTAGGCTGAATTTCGTATCTGCTCCTATACGAAATTAGAAATTTCACAATTTTTATACCAAAGAAACATTTCTCAGAATAATCATTTTTGATGGTGATATTTTTGATGGAAAGCTTTACACCAGGGCAAAAACAGCACTTTCAATTTCTTTAGGGACACGTGATATGTGAAATCTCTCGTTGCACCTTTAATGATAGGAGGACTTGTGTCATGGTTGGCTGGGATGTCAAATCTGTTGTGCGCTAATCTCTTAAAATACAATTTTGACCAATTTTTGATGGCCAAGTTGTGTTTTGTGTAATTGAGTAAGATTCATTATTTCTCCAATGCTGTGATATTCTGATAAGGTATAATACCGTATAAATTACGGTAAAAAACGTCAAAATTTACGGTAAATGCTGGCAACTCAGTTGCCAGGTATTGTTACCGTAAATTTGACCGGTTCCCGATTTTTTACGATATTTTACCGTAAACTCTTATTTATGGTTGGTTACTGGCCCTTTCACCGTAAAAATTACGGTCATTCGTAAAATTTGCCAGTGTACCATATCCATAATATTTCATGTTTTCACCGTAAAAATACTGTGGATCTTTTACAGTGATGTGGTCTTGTGTAGTTGGGAAGAGGATGGGTCGGGCTTCCTTCTATATTTGACTGTACCTTAATGTATTTTAGGTCGACGTTAATTAACTAGCTACATTACTACATTGGAGTAAAAAAAACCTACATTCCAGAATAAAAAATAATTACAATATTAAGAATTGTTTTTGCTCAATGGTTGGCTATGTTCTAAAGAAGGATAAACCGGCTTTCAGAAAACGTTTATTTGGTTTCATTTGACTTAGGAAGAAGAAGTTACCAATTTTGCTGAGTCGCCCTTTAAAAATCCTGTTTGGCCGATTTGAGCAAAACAAGTACATCGCTTACCTAGCGTACATGTCTTCATCAGTGATTTGAGTACAAACATTTTAACCCAAATTATTGTTAAACAATAGAAGGTGGGAGGGTAATTGAAGATTATAAAAATAATATCCCAGAGATTACAAAGAAAATGCTAAGTAAAAATGTTCAATTTCCCAATATGAAATTCGAGATAGCTGGTGTACGACCACAGTTTTTACTTTTAGAACGGTTCGTGCTGTCACCCACAACACCCAAACCCGAAAAAGATTCCCCGTCCAATATTTTTGCATCAATGTATGCAGGCGAATGTGTTTTATAACATATCAAAAATCCCAAAAACCACTTTTGGGGAAAAATATTATAAGCATTTAAACACTGGGTTTTGTATTAATGGATTTTCGCTTGCCGATATTCGGGGTGCACGCGTGGACAAAGCGCTTGCGCTGGCGAAGTGCGGTTTAATTATATTTTCCTCAATTCGCGCGCATGGCTTTACGCTTGCGCTGGCGAAGTGCGTGTTATTTTATTTTCCTCAATTTCGCGCGCATGGCTGTGCGCGAAAGGTAGTGGCAAAAGCGTAACGCGCAGTTTCGACATATGAGGAGCATAAAGTCCAAAGCAATTTAATTTTGAGATGTGATTTTTGTCCATCTTTTTTTTGTACTTATAGCCTAATTAATCATGATTAATTAGTTGTCTATTTGTTTTTGGTTTTGTTCTAGCTGGATTACTTTCTTGATTTTGAGACTTTTTAAAGATTCATTTGTTCAAATAGTTCAAGTCCTAAATTCTTATCAAGAAAGGTGAACCCTTTTACCGAGGCAGGTAAAGGTGAACCCTTTTTGTCCCGTCATGCATAGAACTAGGTTTCTATAAAGAACTTTATTTTTTATGTTCTACAAAGAACCTTGAAGGGTTTGAAGCGTTCTTTAGGCTTAAGTGTTTTAGGTTTACAGTACATTTCTCAAGAACAAGTTTCTTGGCTACAGAACTGATTGTTTATTTTTACTTTTTTGCACAGCCCTGTTATTCTCTCAGCCGCGATATAGAGAGAAGAACCCTCCCTGCCGCTGCAATTTCAGATCCTGGTCTATCCCTAGAATAAACATTGCTAAAATCATCCTCCGGTTCGCTATTCCTAAAATAAGGTTCACTATTCCGAATGTTAAAAAAGGGTTCGTATTTCCAAACTTCAAAAAGGTCGAAAAAGGTTCGTTTTTCTGAATTAAGCGAAAGGGTTAGCTATTCCGAAACCAGATATTGTGTTCTTTATTCCGTACTTCAGAAAAAAATCGCTATTCCGATTTTTAAAGAAACAATTGATTTGAAGTAGACAATTTATGATAAGATCAAGATTTAGTGTTAAGGATTAGGGTTATTAGTTTCACGCTTTTTCCGTTATCGTCTATGGAGCCCCGCCTATGGCTCCCGCCAGACTATAGTTGCTTTCTACACCGGCACATAATACTTCAATTCCCCAATAAATTCAGTTGAAATTGTGCCATCGTTTTGTAGGACATTTGGGAAATCCTGGGTGTCGTTTTTGTTATTTTGAATTATAATAATATTTTGCATAAATGTATAACTCATTAATAAATATCATATTCTTAGTATTGTTAGTTTTAGAAATAGCTGTCCTGCTCTCTGTATAAAACAGTGAACTAGAAGTGAAATGCTTGTAAACCACTGAGTGGTTTTAAATTAAGAGTGACTTTTGCTATGTGACAAGATTGAAAATCACTCCATACATCCAAAAAGAGTGGATTTACACTCGGTGTCCTGTTTTCCTTTTCGTTCAAAAGAGTTGGCCTTCGTTTTATCCTCCTCAAACCAGTGAAAATTACTTTTTGAGGTGATTTTAGTAGAAATTTGCTCTTTTAAAGCAAAAAAAACACTCATCTTGGAACTGTTTACAGCCTTACAGGTGTTTTTTTTCACTCAGTTACATTTAGAGAGTATTAAGACGTATTTTATCATAACGTAGTAGCCGTATTTATCATAAACTGTCTCAAATTGCTGAAAAAGCCCAGTTTAAAACTCCCACTTTCGACCGGTTCTGGGTCTTGGATAGAGTAGCCAGTTGTGAAGTCTTTGTGAGTCCGGTATAGGGTATCCCATTTACGATTTTTAAGGCCACAGACCCAGACCGGTCGAAAGTGGGAGTTTTAACCTGGGATTTTTCAGTCAATTTGAGCCTTTTTGTACAGCTTTGAGCATGGTTAGCCAACATATAATTGAAACACGTTTCTGGTAATTTGGGGAATACGCTATCAACCTTCATCCTCAACAAGCCTTCCATCCATATTTTTCCCAAGAATTCATCATCAGTTTTCTATTTTTTTCAGACTCTGAACAGTCTATGAAGCATACCTACCAAAACGTAGTTAAGCCTTACATAATACCATAGGCCTACTGTCAACCTAAATATTTTAAACCATTAGCTTATTTATCCAAACTTTGCCAAAAGCAGCATATCTGCGAATCAGCCAATTCTTTTGCCGTCCAATTTCCTCCGACTGAGAACGATTTGGTGGGCCTGTGAAGGGGGAACCCTGCCGAAATATATCTTACAGAAATGTGTACGAATGTCAAAGGAACAAAACCATGAGCTGCATGCAAAAATTAACGATTATTGGCCGTGTGATGATTCATGAATCCAACTGTCGCTCTTCTTCTGCACCACACTCGCTGACTGGACTTCATTTGTTAATGCGGACAAATTCAACATTAAGCCGTGTGGGAGGCGGCACGCGAGATAATCTATGCGCATTCCATTTATGGTATAAAACTCGCGCAATCAATGCAAGCGTAAGGTACGCTCGAAAAGTTGCGCATTTCCGCATAATCAAAAGAATTTTGCTCTAAAAGTTCTCCCGAAAACAGAAAGAGTTCGACTTTTAAACAGTCCTAAAACTTTCCCCAAGGGGATTTCAGGGAGTTTTAATGGGTTAAAGAGGATTTTTTCCTGCTTCGAATGATATCAAAACTTGGACGGGAAAGATATTTTTTCCGGGTCCTCCTCGCTCACGACCCGGCTATTTGGTTTCATGCAAGATTTCATTGTTTGAACCTACAACGAAACTTGGGACCAAAAGTGAAACCATAGAACGTTTTGTATTCCGCTTGAAAAAACAGCAGTGCCGATATTGAATGTTAAGTTTGAATTCCGATTAATCTACAGAAAACTTCAGCTTTAGTAGTTCTTCTTGCAATTTATGGACGACTTAGTATACTGTATTTGTTGCAAAATAATTACTTAGAGATGTCAAACAAAAATCTCTGAGCAGTTTCATTATGTCATGAACTGAGACCATTGCATATGGGGTGATTTTCAATAACTGACTCTTTATGATTGAACCAATGGTAATATTAATTTTTTGAAGATATTTTACTTATATTATGTACACAATTACCATTTTTATTCAAACATGATAAAGTGTTTCTTTGTCGGAAGAAATCGATAAACCACCCATCTGAAATTGATGGAATTCAAACTTAAAATTCAATATCGCACTGCTGTGAATTGTCTTTGCTATAATGTGTTATGGTATATACGTTCGGTGTCAGTCTCTCCAAATTGTATGGCTAAACGGCCTAAACTGAATTTTTTAGGTCTGTCCGCAAAATTGTCATATTCCTGAACCAAAGTCCGAAGACAACCAAATAAACAATCTTCTATAGCCTGGTTTATCTCTGACACAACCAAAGCAAACAATTAAGCAAAATAACGTTTTAACCTTTGAAGAAAAAATCTTTCTTGAATGTCCGGGTTTTTATTGTACGCCACTGTATACATTTTATGAGCAATGAGCACCATAAACGTTTTTTTGTAACCGCGTGTCCTTGAAATAATTCTTCTTACCCGTTCTCACGGTGAATGGCAGCCTGAAACTTCTAATGACGGGGCTACACTTATTTTGAAATATCTACTATAGCTTCGAATCGCCATTCATCTCAGCTAAAAGCCTTCGAAAATCGAAAAAATTTCCCATCCTCAAGTAATCAGATTAATTTTAATAAGGCGTTTTGGTCCAATATTTGAAGTTTAATCTTTAATAAATTGAAATGACTTTACCGCGTGGATAAAACAAAAACCGAATATTTTTTGCCTATTGTGCATGCATGCACAATCAGAACACGTTACTTTTGAAATCTCAACTTGAACAAGTTCGTAATTTCAGCTCTCTTTACCATGTCTAGGTCTAATTACGCGTTTTCATCAAATCGTTTCCTCCTATTATATCTATTTTCAATTTCGTATTTTCCTCTTTAACCCCCGATAAACCA